>JAHFZB010000085.1:50745-85528 GCA_036884735.1 Huso huso
CTGTTCAAAACTGCATTTTACCATTTTGGCGCGCAAAACACTATACAGCAAGTCGGGTTAAACTACAGAGCTGGGCATGCGCAGTAACTGCCTAAAACTACCAGCCGCGCATCCCAGATAAGCCGATTTTCAAACTGCATTTTACCATCTATATGCGCGCAAACAACACCAAAATGAAAGGCCCGCGCAGTCCTGGAACGCAGCCGCGCATGTGCAGCAACTGTGTTAAAAACGCAGTTGTGCAGCAACACTGCAAATACCAGCCGCGCATGCATATGCGTTGTTCAAAACTGCATTTTACCATTTATATATGCAAAACGACACCAAAATGAAAGGCCTGCGAGTCGCTGAACGCAGCTGCGCATACGCAGCAACTGTGGTACCACCAGGCAGCCGCGTATGCGCAGGAATCAGCTAAAACCACGCCGCCGTGCATGTGCAGCACCTCAGCTAAACTATGCAGCTGCGCATGTGCAGCATTCGCTTTTCAAAATTGCATTTTACCATTTAGGCGCGCAAAACGACACCAAAAAATGAAAGGTCTAAACAGCACCTGATCGCAGCTGGCATGCGCAGGAACTCAGGTAAAACCGCCAATTTTACCATGCACAGGAACGCGAAAAACCATGCAGCGCAGCAGCAGCTCGGCTAAACCACAAAACCTGGGCGCATGCGGAGCAACTCGCCAACCACGCAGCTGCGCACGCCATGCAAAATCCCAGCCGCGTGGCGACGTGTTCGTGATTTTAAAACTGCATTTACCATTTATATGCGGAAAACGACACCAAAATGAAAGGCCTGCAGAGTCCTCAGCTAAAACTAATAGCCGCATGCGCAGGAACTCAGGTAAAACCACGCAGCTGCACATGTGCAGCAGCCGGATAAAACTGCAGCTGGCGCATCCATATGCTTGTTCTTCAAAACTGCATTTTACCATTTAATGCGCAAAACACCAAAATGATCTGCACATGTGCAGCAACTCCTAAAAACGCAGCGCATTCGCAGTAACCGGTTAAACTACGCAGCCGCGCATCCATGTGTTCGCTGTTCAAAACTGCATTTTACCATTTTATGCAAAACAATTAAAGCAGCAAGTCGGCTAACCACAAGAGCGGGCGCATGCGCAGTAACTCAGGTAAAACCACGCAGCCGCGCATCCGCATGTTTTCGCCTTTCAAAACCGTATTTTACCATCTATACGCGCAGCAGCACCAAAAATGAAAGGTGCGCATGAGCAATACTAAAACCCTTGCCGCGCATGCGCAGCACCGGGGTAAAATCTGGCGCAGCTGCGCATGCACAGAATTCCATTCAAAACTGTTCGCTTTTTTACCATTTACCATATGCGCGTTAAACCAAAATTAAATGCGGATGCAGTCCTGAACGCAGCTGCGCACGCGCAGCCCGGCTAAAACTAGCACTGCGCATGTGTATGTGATTCGCATGCTCAAAACAGTATTTTACCATTTATATACAAAAACGACACCAAAAATAAAGGCCCGCGCAGTCCTGAAAAATGAAATGCAGCAGTCGCGGAACGCAGCTGCGCATGCGCAGAACTCAGCTAAAACCACGCAGCTGAAATGCCCGCGCATGCACCGGCTCAAAACACACATTTACCATTTATATATGCAAAACGACACCAAAAATGAAAGGCCGCACGCAGTCCTGGCGCATGCGCAGCAGCAGCAACTCGACGCTTCAAAACCATTTCACCATTTTATGCGCAAAACGTTGTGCAAACAACTGTAAAACCACCAGCTGCGCACGCGCAGGAACTCAGCAAACTACGCAGCTGCATTGTGCAGCAACCGCGCAAAACCACACTGGCAAAATGAAAGGCCCCGCCAAAACTGCACCCGCGCATCCGCCGCGTCGGCCTGTTCAAAACTGCATTTACCATTTGGCGCGGAAAACGCCATACAGCAAGTCGGCTAAAACTACAGAGCTGGCGCACGCGCAGTAGCTCGTTTAAAACCACCAGCTGCGCATCCGTATGCGTTCGCTTTCAAAACTGCATTTTACCATCTATATGCACAAAACGACACCAAAATGAAAGGCCTGCGAGGTTCTGAACGCAACTGCGCATTTTGCAGCAACCAGGCTCAAACCACGCAGCCGCGCATGCACAGGAACCCGGCTAAAATGCAGCAGATGCGCAGCAACTCGTCACCGCTCAAAACAGCATTTTTACCACGGCATAACGGCTAAAAAAACGACACCAAAATGCATTTTACCATTTATATATGCAAACTATAGCAAAAATTAAAGGCAGTCCTGAACGCACCTGCGCATGCGCAGCACCTCGCCTAAAACTACGCAGCTGTGTATGCGTATGCGTTCGCCGTTCAAAACAGCATTTTACCATTTATATACGGAAAACAACAGCAAAAATGAAATGTCTGCGCAGTCCTGAACAGCAGCCGCGCATGCGCAGGAACTCAAGCTAAAACCACCAGCTGCGCATGTGCAGCAGCTCGGCTAAAACTACTCAGCTGCGCATCAGTATGCGTTCGCCTTTCAAAACTGCATTTTACCATCTATATGCGCAAAACGACACCAAAAATGAAAGGCCTGCACAGTCCTGAACGCAGCTGCGCATGCGCAGCAGCTCGGATAACCACACAGCTGCGTACGCGCAGGAACTCAGCTCAAAACCACCAGCTGCACATATGCAGCAACTCGGATAAAACTACGCAGCTGCGCATGCGCAGCGCCGGCTAAAACTGCACCTGCGCATCCAGCCGCTCCGCTGTTCAAAACCGCATTTTACCATTTGCACGCAAAACGTTATACAGCAAGTCGGGCAAAACTACAGAGCTGCGCGGCTGCAGTAACCTGGCGGCTAAAAAACCACCAGCGCGCATCCAGATGCGTTTGCTTTCAAACTGCATTTTACCATCTATATGCGCAAAACGACACCAAAAAATGAAAGGCCTGCGCAGTCCTGAACGCAAAGCGCATGTGCAGTTAAAATACGCGCTAAAACGCAAACAGCTGCATACGCGCATGCATGTATTTGTTCAAAACTGCATTTTACCATTTACATATATGAAAAAACGACACCAAAAATGAAAGGCCTGCGCAGTTAAAACTGAGCGCCAGCTGCAAATGCGCAGCAACTGGGTCAAACCACGCAGCTGCGCATGCGCAGCAACTTGGATAAAACTATGCAGCTGCGCATACGCAGGAACTCAGCTAAAACGCGCAGCTGCGCATGTGCAGCAACTCGGCTAAAACCAAAGCTGCGGCCCGCAGCGCCGGCTAAAATTGCACCTGCGCATCCATATGCGTCTCCATTCAAAACTGCATTTTACCATTTATATATGCAAAACGCAGCAGCAACTGCGCGCTAAAACTACAGAGCTGCGCATGCGCAGTAACTGTTTAAAACCACGCAGCTACGCTTATGATGTGTTCGACGTTCAAAACTGCATTTTACCATTTATATGCGCAAAACGACACCAAAAATGAAAGGCCTGCAGAGTCGTGAACACAGCTGCGCATGCGCAGGAACTCAGGTCAAACTACGCAGCTGCTCATTCACAGGAACTCGGATAAAACTATGCAGCTGTGCATGCTCAGCAGCTCGGCTAAAACTACTCAGCTGCGCATGTGCAGGAACTCAGCTAAAACTACTCATCTGCACATGTGCAGCAACTCGGCTAAAACTACGCAGCTGCACATTCGCAGCGCCTCGGCTAAAACTGCACCTGCGCATCCATGTCACGCAAAAAACCGCATTTTACCATTTATCGCGCAAAACGTTATACAGCAAGTCGGCTAAAACTACAGAGCTGCGCATGCGCAGTAACTTGGCTAAAACTACCAGCTGCGCATCCGATGCT
The DNA here is from genome assembly GCA_036884735.1 of Huso huso. Taxonomy (NCBI): domain Eukaryota; kingdom Metazoa; phylum Chordata; class Actinopteri; order Acipenseriformes; family Acipenseridae; genus Huso; species Huso huso. The sequence goes on from JAHFZB010000085.1 coordinate 54,594, forward strand.
TTCGCTTTTCAAAACTGCATTTTACCATCTATACGCGCAAAACGACACCAAAATGAAAGGCCTGCGCAGTTCTGAACGCAGCTGCGCATCTGCAGCAACTGTGTTAAAACTACGCGGCTGGCGCTGCGCATCCGCTAAAACTACTCAGCTGTTCGCTGTTCAAATTCGCCGTTCAAAACAGCATTTTACCATTTATACGGAAAACGACAGCAAAATGAAAAGGCTGCGCAGTCCTGAACGGCGCATGCGCAGCAACCCCGCCTAAACCACGGCTGTGTATGCATGCGTTCGCGCCGTTCAAAACCGCATTTTACCATTTATATATGGAAAACACACCAAATGAAATGTCTGCGCAGTCCTGAACAGCCGCGCATGCGCAGGAACTCAGCTAAAACTACTCAGCTGCGCATGTGCAGCAGCGGCTAAAACTACTCAGCTGCGCATCGGTATGTGTTCGCCGTTCAAAACTGCATTTTACCATCTATATGCGCAAAACGACACCAAAATGAAAGGCCTGCACAGTCCTGAACGCAGCTGCATGCGCAGCATCGACTAAAACTACGCCGCTGTGCATGCGCATGCGCAGGAACTCAAAAGCTAAAACTACTCAGCTGCAAATTGCGCGCAAGTCGTGAACTATATGCTGCGCGTTCGCTCAGCAAAACAGCATGCACCTGCGCATTTTACCATTTACGGAAAACAACAGCAAAATTTGAAAAACCTTATACGCAGTCTAAAAACAGAGCTGCGCGCATGCGCAGCAACTCAAATCTAAAATCACCAGCTGCGCATCCGTGATAAGCGTTAGCTTTTCAAAACTGCATTTTACCATTTATATGAAAAACGACACCAAAATGAAAGGTCTGGCAGTCCTGAACGCAGCTGCGCACCTGCAGGAAACTCAGCTAAACTACACAGCTGCATGCACATGCATTCGCTGTTCAAAACTGCATTTTACCATTTTATTTATATGCAAAACGATACCAAAAATGAAAGGCCTGCATGAGTCCTGAACGCTAAGCCGCGCATGCGCAGCAGAGCAAAACAGCTGCGCGCATGCAGCCACTGGCTAAAACTACGCAGCTGTGCATACGCAGGAACTCAGCTAAAACTACCAGCTGCGCATGTGCAGCAACTCGGCTAAAACAAACGCAGCTGCGCATGCGCAGCAAAAGGCTAAAACTGCACCTGCGCATCCATGAACGCGTTCGCCCGTTCAAAACTGCATTTTACCATTTTGGCATGCGCAAAACGTAGTAAACAGCAACTCGGCTAAAACTCACAAAGCTGCGATGCGCGCAGTAACTCGTCTAAAACTACACAGCTACGCTATGCAGTGCATTCGCTGTTCAAAACTGCATTTTACCATTTATATATGCAAACGACACCAAAATGAAAGGCCCGCGCAGTCTGAACGCAGCTGCGCATGCGCAGGAACTCAGGTCAAACCACGCAGCTGCGCATTCACAGGAACCGGATAAAACTATGCGCTGCGCATGCTCAGCAGCTCGCTAAACCTTCAGCTGCGCATGCGGAGCAACTTTTACCATTTATATGCGCGCAAACGCAGCACCGGCTAAAACAGCACCCGCGCATGCATGCTCGCGCTTCCATTCAAACTGCATTTACCATTTGTATACGCAAAACGCATAAAAATTAAACTGCGCAGTCCTGAACAGAGCTGCGCATGCGCAGTAACCGGGCTAAAACCACGCAGCTGCGCATGCGTATGCGTTCGCCTTTCAAAACAGCATTTTACCATTTATATACAAAAACGACACCAAAAATGAAATGCCTGCGCAGTCCTGAACGCAGCGCGCATGCGCGCAGGTTAAAACCACTCATGCACAAACTGCTAAAACTACGCAGCGCACGCGCAGCACCGCGCGGAGCAAATTATGCAGCTGCACCTGCGCAGCACCGGCTAAAACTACGCAGCCGCGCATCCGTATGCGTTCGCCGTTCAAAAACTGCATTTTACCATTTATATGCGCAAAACAACAGCAACAATGAAATGTTAAGTCCTGAACACAGCTGCGCGCATGCGCAGCAACTCAGCTAAAACCACGCAGCCGCGCATGTGCAGGCAAACTGCATTTACCAGGCGCCATCTGCACATGCAGCAACTCGGTTAAAACGCAGCTGCGCATTCGCAGGAACTCGGCTAAAACTGCACCTGCGCATCCGTGATGCATTCACTGTTCAAAACCGCATTTTACCATTAATTGCGCGCAAAACGTTATACAGCAAGTCAGGAACAGAGCTAAATGCGCAGTAACCGCTAAAACCACACAGCTGCACGCATCCAGCACCCTTTCAAAACTGCATTTTACCATCTATGCGCAAAACGACACCAAAATGAAAGGCCTGGCCAGTCCTGAACGCAGCTGCGCATGCGCAAAAATTACAACCAGGCCGCGCAAAACCACGCAGCTGTGTATGCGTATTCGGAACTCAGCTCAAAACAGTATTTTACCATTTATATGGAAACGACAGCAAAATGAAAAAAATGCGAAATGAACGAGCAGTCCATGAAGCACCACCCTAAAAATGCAGGAACGTTCGGCTCAAAACAGCATTTTACCATTTTATGCGCAGGAACAACAGCAAAAATGAAACAGCTGCACAGTCCGAAAACTAGCACGCATGCGCAGGAACTCACGCAACCGCGCATGCCGCAGATGCGCAAAACTACGTTGCGCAAAACAGCCTTGCATTTTACCATCTTATGCGCAAAACGCACCAAAAATGAAACTGAAGTAAAAAACGCAGCTGCGCATGCGCAGCAGTGCTAAACCACGCAGCTGCGCATGTGCAGGAACTCAGCTGTAACCACCAGGCTGCACATGCAGCAACTCGGCTAAAACCACGCAGCTGCACATTCGCATCCGCTAAAACTGCACCCGCGCATCCCGCGCTCGCTGTTCAAACCGCATTTTACCATTTGATGCGCAAAACGTTATACAGCAAGTTGGCTAAAACTACAGAGCTGCGATGCGCAGTAACTCGCTAAAACCACCAGCTGCGCATCCTCAGATAAGCCGCTTTCAAACCGCATTTTACCATCTATATGCGAAAAACGACACCAAAATGAAAGGCCTGGCGAAGTTCTGAACGCAGCTGCACATGTGCAGCAACTCAGGTCAAAACCACGCAGCTGCGCATGCGCAGGAACCGGATAAAACCATGCAGCTGCGTATACGTATGCGTTTGCTCAAAACTACATTTTTACCTGTATATGCGCAAAACGACACCAAAAAATGAAAGGCCTGCGGAGTCGCGAACGCAGCTGCCTATTTAAAACAACATTTAACCGCAGGCGCCCGCGATGCGCAGGAAAACAGCATAAACCACCAGCCGCGCATGCAAAGCTATACCTCAGCTAAACTATGCAGCTGCGCATGCGTATGCGTTCGCCCCGCCAAAACCATTTTACCATTTATATGCGCAAACGACACCAAAAAATGAAAAACAGTATTGAACCATTTATATGCGCAGGAACGACACCAAAATGAAATGCGCATGCACAGGAACCGGATAAACCGCAGCTGCAGAGGAGCAGCTCGGTTAAAACCACCAGCCGCACACGCAGCAACTCGGCTAAATTATGCAGCTGCGCATGCGCAGCACTCGGCTAAAACCGCAGCCGCGCATGCATATGTGTTCGCGATTTTTAAAACTGCATTTTACCATTTATATGCAAAACAAAACGACACCAAAAATGAAAGGCCTGCGCAGGTTTGAACCGCTGCCGCGCATGCGCAGCAGCTCGGCTAAAACCACGCAGCTGCGCATGCGCAGGAACTCAGCTAAACTACACAGCCAGCACGCATATGCACGCTGTCAAAACTGCATTTTACCATTTTTATATGCAAAGCGACATAAAAATGAAAGGCCTGCAGTCCTGAAACTGCAGCTGCGCATGCGCAGCAGCTCGCTGTTAAAACTGCATTTTACCAGCAACTGCGCAAAACGCAGCTGTACATGCAGGAACTCAGCTAAAACGCAGCTGCGCGCATGCAGCACCGGAAAACTACGCAGCAGGCGCACGCGAACAATTCGCGCTAAAATTGCACCTGCGCATCCATATGCATTCGCCGCTCAAAACTGCATTTTACCATTTTATGGCAAAACGACACCAAAATGAAAAGGCTCGCAGTTCAGAGCGCAACTGCGCATGTGAAACTGCCTAAAAACGCAGCTGTGCGCAACAATTCGGCTCAACTCCAGCATGTGCATTCATTCGCTGCCATTCAAAAAATGCATTTTACCATTTATATGCGCAAAACGACACCAAAAAATGAAAGGCCCGCGAGTCCTGAACGCACCTGCGCATGCACGCGCAGCAGCTGGGCTAAAAACTACGCAGCTGCGCATGCACAGGAACTCGTTAAAAACCACGCATTTGCGCATGCGCAGCAACTCAGCAAAAAAAACCACGCAGAACTCAGCTGCGCATGCGCAGCAACTCGGCTAAAACCACGCAGCTGCGCATTCGCGGCAACCCGGCTAAAAAACAGCACCCTGCGCATCGGTATGCGTTCGCTGTTCAAAACTGCATTTTACCATTTTATGCGCAAAAACGCGACACAGCAACTCGGATAAAGCTACAGAGCTGCGCATGCGCAGTAACTCGGTTAAAACCACGCAGCCAACGCGATGCGATGCATTTCGCTTCTTCAAAACTGCATTTTACCATCTATATGCGCAAAACGACACCAAAAAATGAAAGGCCTGCGCAGTTCTGAACGTTCAAACTGCATTTACCATTTGCAGCAACTGTGTTAAAAATGGCAGCTGCGCATGCGCAACACCCGCTAAAACCACCAGCTTGGCGCATGCGTATGCGCTTCCTTTCAAAACTGCATTTACCATTTATATAGCGCAAAACGACACCAAAAATGAAAGGCCTGTGGAGTCCTGAACGCAGCTGCGCATATGCGCAGGAACTCGGTAAAAACACAGCTGCCGCGTATGCACAGGAACGCAGTTCAAAAAACCATTTATAGCGCATGCAGCACCTCAGCTAAAAGATGCCAGCACGTCCTGGGCGCATGCGCGCGCGCAGCTAGCTTCAAAATAGCATTTAAACCATTTTATGTGCAAAACGACACCAAAAATGAAATTTGCACAAAAATGAAAAAACAATGAAACGCGCGCAAAACTCAAATGCCCGCGCATGCACAGGAACCCGGATAAACCATGCAGCTGCGCATGCGCAGCAACCGGGCTAAAACACCAGCTGCGCATGCATATGTGTTCGGATTAAAACTGCATTGTACCATTTTATATGCACAAAACGACACCAACAATGAAAGGCCTGCATAGTCCTGAACGCGTGGAACAACGCGCAGCAGTGGCGCAGCAGCTCGGGTTCAAAACGCATTTTACCAGCGCATGCGCAAAACGACACCAAAAATGAAAGGCCCGCCACGAGCTGCGCATGCGCAGCAACTCAGTTAAACCACGCAGCTGCGCATGTGCAGCAACTCGGCTAAAACTGCACCCGCGCAGTCGCAATAAAAAACTAAAATTGCACCCGCGCATCCATATACGTTCGCCATTCAAAACTGCATTTTACCAACAATGCAAAAACATTGTGCAGCAACCATTAAAACCACAGAGCCGCGCATGCGCAGCAAATCGTTTAAAACTACGCAGCTGGCGCTGCGCAGCGGCCAAAATGTGCAGGCGACGCGTTGCGGGTCAAAACTGCATTTTACCATTTATACGCGCAAAACGACACCAAAAATGAAAGGCCCGGAAAAAACTGAACGCTGCGCATGCGCAGGAATGCAGTTCGCATGCACAGGTGATAAAACCGCAGCTGCCACGCGCAGCTCTGCATTTACCAGCTGCATGCGCAGCAACGGCTAAAACCCAGCTAAATTACGCGCAGCACCGCTAAACAGCACTTGCGCATGCATACGCATGCTCCATTCAAAACTGCATTTTACCATTTATATGCGCAAAACGACTACAAAAATTAAAGGCCACGCAGCTGCGCATGCGCAGCCCCTCTATTAAAACCACTCAGCTGCGCATGTGCAGGCTTGCTGTTCAATACAGTATTTTACCATTTATATACAAAAAATCAAAACAAACCGCATTTTACCATTTATCATCCAAATGCGAACAACTGTTCAAAAATGCATTTTACCATTGCGCATGCGAAAAAACCATAGCAGCAAGTCAGGAACTCGAAAAACACCAGCCGCACATGCGCAGCAACTCGTGAAAACCACCAGCTGCGACATCTGCAGCGATGCGGCAAAACTTTTCAAAACTGCATTTTACCATCTATTCAAAAAAACGACACCTAAAATGAAACGCCAGCAAGTCCTGAACAGTCCTGCGCATGCGCAGCACCTAAACTAAAACCGCGCAGCTGCGCATCCGTATGTTTTCGCCTTCAAAACTGCATTTTACCATTTATAGGCGCAAAACGACACCAAAATGAAAGGCCTGCGCAGTTCTGAAAAACGCAGCTGCGCATGTGCAGCAACTGTGAAAACCACCTGCGCATGCGCAGAACACCGCTAAAACCACCAGCTGTGTATGCATCTCGTTCGCTGTTCAAAACAGCATTTTACCATTTATATACGGAAAACGACAGCAAAATGAAATTTACCAGGCCTGAACGAGTCATGAACAGCAACTGCTAAAACTACTCAGCACGTATTGTGCCCCTAAAAACCACTCAGCTGCATCGGTATGCGTTAAGCCTTTCAAAACTGCATTTTACCATTTATATGCGGAAAAAAAAACAGCAAAAATGAAATGTCTGCACAGTCCTGAACGCAGCTGCGCATGCGCAGGAATCAGCTAAACTACACTAGCTGCGCATGCAGCAGCTCGGCTAAAACTACTCAGCTGCGCATGTGTATGCGTTGCGCTAAAAACCGCTGCATTTTACCATCTATATGCGCAAACGACACCAAAATGAAAGGCCCGTAGTCCAAAACGCAGGCCATGCGCAGCAGAACTCCATCCAAAAAAGGTTTACCACGAGAAACTACAGCGCAGGAACTCAGCTAACTCGGCTAAACTACTCAGCTGCACGTCCAGCAAGCAAACTTTCAAAACCACATTTTACCATCTATTTTACCATTTCGCAAAACCCGGCCAAAACTGCACCTGCGCAGATCCATACGCGCTGCTGTTCAAAACTGCATTAAAACCACGCAGATGCGCAAAAATTTATAAAGCAACAGCTGCGCAACTATGCGTTTTGCCTTTCAAAAACTGCATTTAACCCCGGCTAAAACGACACCAAAATGAAATCCCTGCGCTTTCGCGCTTCAAAACTGCATTTTACCATCTATATGCGCAAAACGACACCAAAATGAAAAGGCCTGCGCAGTTCTGAACCACGCAGCCGCGCATGTGCAGCACCTCGTTAAAATGCAGCCGCGTGCGCGCGAATTCGCCTTTCAAATTCACATTTTACCATTTATATATGCAAAACGACTTCAAAAATGAAAGGTCTGCACAGTCTTATATGCGCGCGACACCAAAATGAAAGGCCTGCGCTCAGTCAGGAACGCAGCCGCGCAAATGAAAAACGCAGGAACTGTGGTAAAACCAGGCAGCTGCGCATGCGCAGGAACTCAGCTAAAACTACGTATGTGCGCATGTGCAGCACCCAGCAAAAACCATGCATGCGCATGCATTGTTCGCTTTCAAAATTGCATTTTACCATTTATATATGCAAAACGACACCAAAAATGAAAGGTCTGCACAGTCCTGAACGCAGCTGCGCATGCGCAGGAACCCAGGTAAAACCACGCAGCTGCGCATGCACAGGAACTCGATAAAACGGCGCAGCTGCACGCGCAGCAGCTCGGCTAAACTGTTCAAGCCGCGCATGCGCATTTTACCAACCAGCATGCAAAGCGCAGCACCAAAACTGCAAAGGCGCATCCATATGTGTTCGCATTTTAAAACTGCATTTTACCATTTATATGCACAAAACGACACCAAAAATGAAAGGCCTGGCGCAGGTAAAAAACTCTGCTGCGCATGCGCAGGAACTCAGCTAAAACCACGCAGAAGCTGGGCGCATGTGCAGCACCTGGCTAAAACCACGCAGCTGCATTACGCAAATGCATTTTTTTCAAACTGCATTTACCATTTATATGCAAACGATTCAAAAATGAAAGGTTACCGCAGTCCTGAAAACGCAGCAGTGCGCATGCGCAACTCGGTTAAAACACCAGCTGCGCATGCGCAGCAAATCGGCTAAAACCACGCAGCTACGCTTGCGTAGGAACTGATTTTCAAAACTGCATTTACCATTTATATGCGCAAAACGACACCAAAAATGAAAGGCCCGCGCGCAGTCGCAGCGCCGGCGCAAAATTGCTCAGGGCAAGATCCAGCGCGCTCACAGGAACTCAAAACTGCATTTTACCGCAGCAGCGCAAAACATTCAGCTGCAGCATGCATTAACCGGCTAAAGAGCTGCTGCGCATGCGCAGTAAATCACGAAAAGCAGCAGCGCATCAGTATGCATGTTCGACGTTCAAAACCGCATTTTACCATTTATATGCGCAACAGCAAGTCGGATAAAATGAAGAGCTGTGCATGCGCAGTAACTCGCCAAAACTACTCAGCTGCGCATCCAGGAAGTTCGCCTTTCAAAACTGCATTTTACCATCTATATGCGCAAAACGACACCAAAATGAAAGGCCTGCGCAGCAGCTGAAATAAACCAGCTGCGATGCGCAGCAACTCGTGTTAAACCACGCAGCTGTGCATGTGCAGCAGCTCGGCTAAAACAGCACTTGCGCATCAGTATGCATTCGCCTTTCAAAACTGCATTTTACCATTTTATGCGCAAAAACGACACCAAAATGAAAGGCCTGCAGCGGCGCATGCTGAACGCAGCTGCCTATCACTGCAGGAACTGTGGTAAAACTCAGCCGCTTCAAAAACAGGATTTTACCACTACTCATATGCGCAAAACGCACACCCAAAATGAAAACTATGCGGCTGCGCAAGCCCGTTGAAAATGCGATGTGCAGCACCAACCGTGTTAAAACCAAAAAGAATGCGCGCAAAACGCAGACACCAAAATGCCAGCGGCGCATGCACAGGAGCACCTTCAAAACTGCATTGCACCATTTATATCGCAGCAACTCGACACCAAAATGAAAGGCCTGTTTCCCAGGCGCATGCGCAGGAAAATGCAGTGAAGGCAGCTGCGTCGCGATAAACTACAAACCCGCGCATGCGCATGTGCAGTAACTCGATAAAACCACGCAGCTGCGCATGCGTATGTGTTCGGATTTTAAAACCGCATTTTACCATTTTGGCGCGCAAAACGACACCAAAATGAAAGGCCTGCACAGTCCTGAACGCAGCGCGCATGCGCAGGATGCAAAACTATGCAGCCGCGCATGCGCAGGAACTGGATAAAACTAACCACGCAGCATGCGCATGCGAAACTGTGCTAAAACTACGCAGCTGCGCATGTGCAGCAACCGGCTAAAACTATGCAGCTGCGCAGTCGCAGCGCCTCACGCTAAATGTGCACCTGCGCAATCCATATCGTGTTCGCCATTAAAACTGCATTTTACCATTTTATGCACAAAACGACAGCAGCAACTCGGCTGCAAACTACAGAGCGCGCATGCGCAGTAACTCGGCTAAAACTACCAGCCACGCGCATCAACTGTGTTCCACAGTTTTCAAAACTGCAACTTTTACGCATGTGCATGTGCAGCAAAACGCTAAACCAAAAATGAAGTCGCAGGTCAACCAAAATTGCACCGCGCATCAGGAACGTTCAGCATTCAAACGCATTTTACCAGCAACTCGAAACATTCACAGCAACTCGCTAAAACCATGCAGGCGCATGCGCAGCAAATCGGCTAAAACACAGCGCGCATGCATATGTGTTCTCCATTCAAAACTGCATTTTACCATTTATATACGCAAAACGACACCAAAAATGAAAGGCCTGCACAGTCCTGAACGCAGCTGCGCATGCGCAGGAACTCGCTAAACCACGCAGCTGCGGCGCGCAGGAACTCGGCTAAATCACAGCATTTTTACATGCGCAGCAGCTCGGCTAAACTACACCAAAACTGCCGGAGCAACTCGGTTAAAACTGCATTAAAGCATTTATATGCAAAAACACCGCTAAAAAAACAGCATTTTACCGCATGCAAAAACGACGCAAAAATGCATTTAACCAAAACACGCATTTTACCAACCGCAGGACAGCGCAAAAATTAAAGGTAAACGTGTGCAGCTGCTAAAACATGCGCTGCACTCGGTGAAACGGTAAAACTACGCAGCTGTGCACGCGCACGGCGCTTACGCCGCTTAAAACAGCACCCGCGCATTTATATCGTTCGCTGTTCAAAACTGCATTTACCATTTTATGCGCAAAACGTTATAAAACTGTGTTGTAAAGTCCTGAACACAGTTGCGCATAAAACACCAACAGAGCTGCGCATGCAGCAGGAACTCGCCTAAACCACCAGCTGCGCATCCGCAGCACCCCTTTCAAAACTGCATTTTACCATCTATGCGCGCAAAACGACACCAAAATGAAAGGCCTGCGCGGTTCTGAACGCAGCCGCGCATATGCAGCAACTGTGTCAAAAATGACACCAAAAATGAAAGACGCGCAACAATCCCGCTAAAACCAGCTGCGCATGTGTATGCTCGTAGCTGTCAAACCGTGCATTTTACCATTTCAAAACAGCATTTTACCATTTATATCGGCTGCGCGCAAAAGAAAAAATGAAAAGGCGCAGTCCTGAACGCACCTGCGCGCACGCGCAGCACCTCCCCTAAAACTACGCAGCTGTGTATGCGTATGCGTTCGCCGTTCAAAACAGCATTTTACCATTTATATACGGAAAAAAACAGCAAAAATGAAATGTCTGCACAGTCCTGAACACAGCTGCGCATGCGCAGGAACTCAGCTAAAACCACGCAGCTGCGCATGCGCAGCAGCTCGCTAAAACCACCATTTGCGCATCAGTATGCGTTTCGCTTTTCAAACTGAATTTACCATGCCAGTCGCGCGAAAACGACACCAAAATGAAAGGCCTGTGTTCGCCGTTGAAAACAGCAGCGCGCATGCGCAGCAGCTCGGCTAAAACTACGCAGCTGCGCATGCGCAGGAACTCAGCTAAAACTACTCAGCTGCACATGTGCAGCAAATCGGCTAAAACTACGCAGCTGCGCATTCGCAGCGCCTCGGCTAAAACTGCACCTGCGCATCCATATGCGTTCGCTGTTCAAAACTGCATTTTACCATTTGATGCGCAAAACGTTATACAGCAACTCGGCTAAAACTACAGAGCTGCGCATGCGCAGTAATCGGGCTAAACTACTCAGCGCGCGCATCCAGATGAAAGCCGCTTTCAAAACTGCATTTTACCATCTATATGCGCAAAACGACACCAAAAATGAAAGGCCTGCGCAGTTCTGAACGCAGCTGCGCATGTGCAGCAACTGTGTTAAAACTACGCAGCTGTGCATGCGCAACAATTCGGCTAAAACTACTCAGCTGCGCATGCATATGCGTTTGCCTTTCAAAACTGCATTTTACCATTTATATGCGCAAAACGACACCAAAAATGAAAGGCCTGCGGAGTCGTGAACGCAGCTGCCTATACGCAGGAACTGTGGTAAAACCAGCAGCAGCGTGCGCAGGAACTCAGCGAAACCACCAGCTGCGCATGTGCAGCACCTCAGCTAAACTATGCAGCTGCGCGGCGCATGACGTCGCCTTTCAAAATTGCATTTTACCATTTATATGCGCAAAACGACACCAAAAATGAAAGGTCTGCACAGTCCTGAACGCAGCTGCGCATGCGCAGGAACTCAGGTAAAACTACACAGATGCGCATGCACAGGAACTCGGATAAAACTATGCAGCTGCAGATGCGCAGCAGCTCGGCTAAAACTAAGCAGCTGCGCATGCGCAGCAACTCGGCTAAAACTATGCAGCTGCGCATGCGCAGCACCTCGGCTAAAACTGCAACTGCGCATGCATATGTGTTCGCATTTTAAAACTGCATTGTACCATTTATATGCACAAAACGACACCAACAATGAAAGGCCTGCGCAGGCCTAAACTCTGCTGCGCATGCGCAGCAACTCGGCTAAAACTACGCAGCTGCGCATGTGCAGCACCTCGGCTAAACCATGGGTAGCTTTGCATGCATATGCATTTGCTGTTCAAACTGCATTTTACCATTTATATATGCAAAGCGATACCAAAAATGAAAGGCCTGCGCATTCGGTTCAAACTGAATTTTTAGCTGCGCATGCGCAGCAACAAAATTAAACTACGCAGCTGGCATGCACAGCAACTCAGCTAAACCACGCAGCTGGGCATGCGCGCAGGAACCTTCAAACCATTTCACCAAGCCGCGCATGTGCAGCACCTCGGGCTAAAAGCAGGTGCGCAGTCGTTAACGCGCTCTCCGCTCAAACTAGGCAACCAATTGTACCTGCGCATCCATATGCGTTCGCCATCTGAAAACTGCGCATTTACCATTTTATGCGCAAACATTGTGCAGCAACTCGGTTAAAACTACAGAAAAGGCACCAAAATAAATCCTGTAAATCCACGCAGCTACGCTTGCGCAGGCGTGTTCGACGCTCAAAACTGCATTTTACCATTTATATGCGCAAAACGACACCAAAATGAAAGGCCTGCGCAGTCGTGAAGCGTGAACTGGCGCATGCACAGGAACTCAGGTTAAAACTCGCAAAGTGCGCATGCACAGGAACTGATAATACTATGCATTTGCGCGCAGCAGCATCCGCAAAACTACCTCAGCTAAAACATATGCGAGCAACTCGGCTAAACTATGCATGCGCATGCGCAGCACCGGCTAAAACAGCACGCATCAGTATGCATTCGCTGTTCAAAACTGCATTTTTACCATTTTATGCGCAAAACGTTATACAGCAAGTCGGATAAAGCCACAGAGCTGCATGCGCGCAGTAACCGCTAAAACTACGCAGCTGGGCGCATCCAGATGACGTTCAAAACTGCATTTTACCATCTATATGCGCAAAACGACACCAAAAAATGAAAGGCCTGCGCAGTTCTGAACGCAGCTGCGCATGTGCAGCAACCTGCGTTAAACTACGCAGCTGCGCATGCGCAATGCAACCGGCTAAAACCACCAGCTGGCGCATGCATATGTTTGTCTTTCAAAACTGTGATTTTACCATTTATATGCAAAACGACACAAAAAATGAAAGGCCTGGGCGGAGTCGCGGGAACGCAGCTGCCTATACGCAGGAACTGTGGTAAAACCAGGCAGCTGCGTATGCGCAGGAACTCAGCGAAACCACCAGCTGCGCATGTGCAGCACCTCAGCTGGGAAATATGCAGCTGGGCGGCGCTGGCCATGCGCGCATAAACAGCGCTCGCTGTTCAAAATAGCATTTACCACCAGGCGCGCAAAACGACACCAAAAATGAAAGGTCTGCACAAACCTGAAACGCAGCTGCGCATGCGCAGGAACCCGCCAAAACCACCAGCTGCGCATGCACAGGAACTCGATCAAAACTATGCAGCTGCAGACGCAGCAGCTCGGACACCAAGCTGCGCATGCGCAGCAAGTCCTAAAATCCGCAGCTGGGCGCACGCGCAGCACCTCGGATAAAAACCGCAGCTGCGCATGCATATGTGTTCGCATTTTAAAACTGCATTGTACCATTTATATGCACAAAACGACACCAACAATGAAAGGCCTGCACAGTCCTGAACGCAGCTGCGCATGCGCAGCAGCTCGGCTAAAACTACGCAGCTGCGCATGCGCAGCAACCGTGTTAAAAACCATTTTACCATTTATGCGCAGCAACTGTGCTAAAACTACGCAGCTGTGCATGTGCAGCAACTCGGCTAAAACTACGCAGCTGCGCAGTCGCAGCGCCTCGGCTAAAATTGCACCTGCGCATCCATATACGTTCGCCATTCAAAACTGCATTTTACCATTTTATGCGCAAAACATTGTGCAGCAACTGGCTAAAACTACAGAGCTGGCGCAGCCGCGCGACAGTAAATCGTTTAAAACCACGCAGCTACGCCGCGTAAAACAGATGTGTTCGACATTCAAAACTGCATTTTACCATTTAGGCGCGCAAAACGACACCAAAAATGAAAGGCCTGCGCAGTCGTAAAACGTGAAGGTGCGCATGCGCAGGAACTCAGGTCAACCACGCAGCCGCGCATGCACAGGAACGGATAAAACTATGCAGCTGCGCATGCGCAGCAGCTCGGCTAAAACTACTCAGCTGCGCATGCGGAGCAACTCGGCTAAAACTATGCTGCTGCGCATGCGCAGCACCTCGGCTAAAACAGCACTTGCGCATGCGTATGCATTCTCCATTCAAAACTGCATTTTACCATTTATATACGCAAAACGTTACCAAAAATTAAAGGCCTGCGCAGTCCTGAACGCAGCTGCGCATGCGCAGCCCCTCGGCTAAAACTACGCAGCTGTGTATGCGTATGCGTTTGCCGTTCAAAACAGTATTTTACCATTTATATACAAAAAACGACACCAAAAATGAAATGCCTGCGCAGTCCTGAACGCAGCTGCGCACGCGCAGGAACTCGGCTAAAACACAGCTGCGCATACGCGCAGCACCCAGCTAAAATTATGCAGCTGCACATGCGCAATAACTCGGCTAAAACCACACAGCTGCACATCAGTTTTCGACGCTTAAAACTGCATTTTACCATTTTATGCGCAAAACGCCAGCAACAACTGTGAAAAACCACGCAGACGCGCATGCGCAACTGTGCTAAAACTACGCAGCTGCGCATGTGCAGGAACTCGGCTAAAACTACTCAGCTGCACATGTGCAGCAACTCGGTGAAAACTACGCAGCTGCACATTCGCAGCGCCTCGGCTAAAACTGCACCTGCGCATCCGTATGCGTTCGCTGTTCAAAACTGCATTTTACCATTTTATGCGCAAAACGTTATACAGCAAGTCGGCTAAAACTACAGAGCTGCGCATGCGCAGTAACTCGTCTAAAACTACTCAGCTTGCGCATCCAGTGAAGCTTTCGCTTTCAAAACTGCATTTTACCATCTATATGCGCAAAACGACACCAAAAATGAAAGGCCTGGCGCAGTTCTGAACGCAGCTGCGCATGTGCAGCAACGTGTTAAAACCACGTCAGCTGGGCGCATGCGCAAATAACCGCTAAAACCACTCAGCTGTGTGGCGCGCATGCGTTCGCCGTTCAAAACAGCATTTTACCATTTATATACGGAAAACGACAGCAAAAATGAAAAGGCTGCGCAGTCCTGAACGCACCTGCGCATGCGCAGCACCTCGCCTAAAACTACGCAGCTGTGTATGTGTATGCGTTCGCCGTTCAAAACAGCATTTTACCATTTATATACAGAAAACAACAGCAAAAATGAAATGTCTGCGCAGTCCTGAACACAGCTGCGCATGCGCAGGAACTCAGCTAAAACTACTCAGCTGCGCATGTGCAGCAGCTCGGCTAAAACTACTCAGCTGCGCATCCGTATGCGTTCGCCTTTCAAAACTGCATTTTACCATCTTTATGCGCAAAACGACACCAAAAATGATTGGCCTGCGCAGTCCTGAACGCAGCTGCGCATGTGCAGCACCTCGGCTACAACTACACAGCTGCGCATCCGTATGCGTTCGCCGTTCAAAACTGCATTTTACCATTTATATACGAAAAACGATACCAAAAATGAAAGGCCTGCACAGTCCTGAACGCAGGGCACGCGCGAAAGCAGCCGGGTTAAAACCACGCAGCTGCGCATGCGCAGCAACTCAGCTAAAACTACTCAGCTGCACATGTGCAGCAACTCGGCTAAAACTACGCAGCTGCGCATTTGCAGCGCCTCGGCTAAAACTGCACCTGCGCATCCGTATGCATTCGCTGTTCAAAACTGCATTTTACCATTTTATGCGCAAAACATTATACAGCAAGTCGGCTAAAACTACAGAGCTGCGCATGCGCAGTAACTCGTCTAAAACTACTCAGCTGCGCATCCGTATGCTTTCGATTTTCAAAACTGCATTTTACCATCTATATGCGCAAAACGACACCAAAAATGAAAGGCCTGCGCAGTTCTGAACGCAGCTGCACATGTGCAGCAACTGTGTTAAACCACGCAGCTGTGCATGCGCAACACCTGGCTAAAACCACCAGCTGCGCATGAGCGGGCGCGCTTGCCTTTCAAAACTGCATTTTACCATTTGCGCGCAAAACGACACCAAAAATGAAAGGCCCGCGGAGTCGCGGAACGCAGCCGCCTATATCGCAGCAACTGTGGTAAACCACGCAGCTGCGTACGCGCAGGAACTCAGCTAAAACTACTCAGCTGCGCATGTGCAGCACCTCAGCTAAAACTATGCAGCTGCGCATGCGTATGCATTCGCCTTTCAAAATTGCATTTTACCATTTATATGCGCAAAACGACACCAAAAATGAAAGGCCTGCGCAGTCGTAAATGTAGCTGCGCATGCGCAGGAACTCAGGTCAACTAACAGCCGCGCATGCACAGGAACTCGGATAAAACATGCAGCGCGCATGCGCAGCAGCTCGGCTAAAACCACCAGCGCGCATGCGGAGCAACTCGTTAAAACTATGCAGCTGGCGCATGCGCAGCAGCCCGGCTAAAACTACTCACCTGCGCATGCGTATGTGTTCGCCATTCAAAACAGCATTTTACCATTCATATACGGAAAACGACAGCAAAAATGAAATGTCTGCGCAGTCCTGAACACAGCTGCGCATGCGCAGAAACCGCTAAAACCACGCAGCCGCGCATGCAGCAGCTCGGCTAAACCACTCAGCTGGCGCATCCGATATGCGTTCGCCTTTCAAAACTGCATTTTACCATCTTTATGCGCAAAACGACACTTAAAAATGATTGGCCTGGGCGCAGTCCTGAACGCAGCCGCGCATGTGCAGCACTGGCTACAAATTGCAACCGCGCAGCTGAGCATCCCAGCAAACTGCATTGTTCATTTAAAACTGCATTTTACCATTTTATGCGCAAAACGTTATAACAGCAAGTCGGTAAAACTACAGAGCGCGCAGGCGCATGCGCAGTAACTCGCCTTAAAACTACCAGCTGCGCATCCATATGTTTTCGCCTTTCAAAACTGCATTTTACCATCTATATGCGCAAAACGACACCAACAATGAAAGGCCTGCGATACTGAACACTTTGTTGCAGGCGCATGCGCAGCAACCGGCGAAAACTATGCAGCTGCGCATGCACAGCCACTCGGCTAAAACTGCAGATGCGCATGCGTATGTGTTCGCCTTTTAAAACTGCATTGTACCATTTATATGCGTAAAATGACACCAACAATGAAAGGCCGATGCAGTCCTGAACGCAACTGCGCATGCGCAGCAACGGCTAAAACTATGCTGCTGTGCATGCGTATGCATTCGTCGTTCAAAACTGCATTTTACCATTTATACCCGCAAAACGATACCAAAATTGAAAGGCCTGCGCAGTCGTGAACGCAGCTGCGCATGCGCAGCCCCTCAGCTAAAACTACGCAGCTGTGTATGCGTATGCGTTCGCCGTTCAAAACAACATTTTACCATTTATATACGGAAAACGACAGCAAAAATGAAATGTCTGCGCAGTCCTGAACACAGCTGCGCATGCGCAGGAACTCAGCTAAAACTACTCAGCTGCGCATGTGCAGCAGCTCGGCTAAAACTACTCAGCTGCGCATCCGTATGCGTTCGCCTTTCAAAACTGCATTGTACCATCTATATGCGCAAAACGACACCAAAAATGAAAGGCCTGCACAGTCCTGAACGCAGCTGCGCATGC
This sequence comes from Huso huso, assembly GCA_036884735.1. Classification (NCBI taxonomy): domain Eukaryota; kingdom Metazoa; phylum Chordata; class Actinopteri; order Acipenseriformes; family Acipenseridae; genus Huso; species Huso huso. The sequence goes on from JAHFZB010000085.1 coordinate 72,433, forward strand.
GCAGGAACTCAGGTAAAACTACGCAGCTGCGCATGCACAGGAACTCAGATAAAACTATGCAGCTGCACATGCGCAGCAGCACGGCTAAAACTGCAGCTGTGCATGCGTATGCTTTCGCGTTTTAAAACTGCATTGTACCATTTATATGCACAAAACGACACCAAAAATGAAAGGCCTGCGCAGGCCTAAACTCTGCTGCGCATGCGCAGCACCTCGGCTAAAACTATGCAGCTGCGCATGCACAGCCACTCGGCTAAAACTGCAGATGCGCATGCGTGATGTGTTCGCTTTTAAAACTGCATTGTACCATTTATATGCGAAATGACACCAACAATGAAAGGCCGATGCAGTCCTGAACGCAACTGCGCATGCGCAGCAACGGCTAAAACTATGCAGCTGTGCATGCGTATGCATTCGTCGTTCAAAACTGCATTTTACCATTTATATCCGCAAAACGATACCAAAAATGAAAGGCCTGCGCAGTCGTGAACGCAGCTGCGCATGCGCAGCACCTCGGCTAAAACTACACAGCTGCACATGCGTATGCATTCGCTGTTCAAAACTGCATTTTACCATTTATATATGCAAAACGACACCAAAATGAAAGGCCCGCGCGAGTCGAAAACGAGCTGCGCATGCGCAGGAACTCAGGGTCAACCACGCAGCTGCGCATGCACAGGAACTCGGATAAGGTCCATGCAGCGCGCGCATGCGCAGCAGCCGGGTTAAACTACACCAGCCGCGCATGCGAGCAACTCGGCTAAAACTATGTTGCTGCGCATGCGCAGCACCTCGGCTAAAACAGCACTTGCGCATGCGTACGCGTTCTCCATTCAAAACTGCATTTTACCATTTATATACGCAAAACGTTATTAAAAAAAAAAAATTAAAGGCCTGTGCAGTCCTGAACGCAGCTGCGTAAAAGCAGCCCCTCGGCTAAAACCACGCAGCTGTGTATGCGTATGCGTTTGCCGTTCAAACAGTATTTTCCCATTTATATACAAAAACGACACCAAAAATGAAATGCCCTGCGCAGTCCTGAAAGCGCGCACGCCGCAGGAATTCGCTAAAACTACACAGCTGCGCATGCGCAGCACCTCAGCTAAATTATGCAGCTGCATACGCAATAACTCGGCTAAAACTACACAGCTGCACATCCAGCAACTCGACGCTTAAAACTGCATTTTACCATTTTATGCGCAAAACGTTGTGCAACAACTGTGTTAAAATCACGCGAAGGCGCATGCGTTCAAAACCGCTAATTTTACGCATTTTATGCGCAAAAGGTTATACAAAGCTAAAACTACTCAGCTGCACATGTGCAGCAACTCGGTGAAAACTACGCAGCTGCACATTCGCAGCGCGCTCGCTAAAACTGCACCTGCGCATCTGTATGCGTTCGCTGTTCAAAACTGCATTTTACCATTTAGCAGCATTATGCAGCAGCAACTAAAACCACCAGAGCTGCGCATGCGCAGTAACCTCGTCTAAAACTACTCAGCTGCGCATCCGTATGCGTTCGCCTTCAAAACTGCATTTTACCATCTATATGCGCAAAACGACACCAAAAATGAAAGGCCTGCGCAGTTCTGAACGCAGCTGCGCATGTGCAGCAACTGTGTTAAAACTACGCAGCTGTGTATGCGTATGTGTTCGCCGTTCAAAACAGCATTTTACCATTTATATACGGAAAACGACAGCAAAAATGAAATGTCTGCGCAGTCCTGAACACAGCTGCGCATGCGCAGGAACTCAGCTAAAACTACTCAGCTGCGCATGTGCAGCAGCTCGGCTAAAACTACTCAGCTGCGCATCCGTATGCGTTCGCCTTTCAAAACTGCATTTTACCATCTTATGCAAAAACGACACCAAAATGATTGGCCCGCGCAGTCCTGAACGCAGCTGCTGCGCGCGCATGTGCAGCACCTCGGGCTAACCACAACCACACAGCTGAGCATCCGTGCGATGCATTCGCTGTTCAAAACTGCATTTACCATTTTATGCGCGCGCAAAACGTTTTACAGCAAGTCGGGTTATAAGCACAGAGTTATGCGATGCGCAGTAACTCGCCTAAAACTACCAGCTGCGCATCCAGATGCCGCTTCTTTCAAAAACTGCATTTTACCATCTATATGCGCAAAACGACACCAAAATGAAAAGGCCTGCAAAAGCAGTTTGAACGCAGCTGCACATGTGCAGCAACTGTGTTAAAACCACCAGCTGTACGCGCGCACAATTCGGCTAAACCACCAGCTGCGCATGGCATATGCGATTGCCTTTCAAAACTGCATTTTACCATTTATATGCGCAAAACGACACCAAAAATGAAAGGCCTGCGGAGTCGTGAACGCAGCTGCCTATACGCAGCAACTGTGGTAAAACTACGCAGCTGCGTATGCGCAGGAACTCAGCTAAACTACCAGCCGCGCATGTGCAGCACCCAGCTAAAACTATGCAGCTGCGCATGCGTATGCGTTCGCCTTTCAAAATTGCATTTTACCATTTATATGCGCAAAACAACACCAAAAATGAAAGGTCTGCACAGTCCTGAACGCAGCTGCGCATGCGCAGGAACTCGGATAAAACTATGCAGCTGCACATGCGCAGCAGCTCGGTTAAAACTATGCAGCTGCGCATGCACAGCAACTCGGCTAAAACTATGCAGCTGCGCATGCGCAGCACCTCGCTAAAAAAAACCGCAAACGCGCATGCGTATGCGTTCGCATTTTAAAACTGCATTGTACCATTTATATGCACAAAACGACACCAACAATGAAAGGCCTGCGCAGTCGTGAACGCAGCTGCGCATGCGCAGCACCTCATCTAAAACTACACAGCTGCACATGCGTATGCATTCGCTGTTCAAAACTGCATTTTACCATTTATATATGCAAAACGATACCAAAAATGAAAGGCCTCCACAGTCCTGAACGCAGCTGCGCATGCACAGCAGCTGTGCTAAAACTACGCAGCTGCGCATGCACAGGAACTCAGCTAAAACTACTCAGCTGCGTATGTGCAGCAACTCGGCTAAAACTACGCAGCTGCGCATGTGCAGCACCTCGGCTAAAACTACACAGCTGCATTACGCGATGCATTCGCTGTTCAAAACTGCATTTTACCATTTATATATGCAAAACGATACCAAAAATGAAAGGCCTCCACAGTCCTGAATCAAGCTGCGCATGCACAGCAGCTGTGCTAAACTGAAACATGCGCATGCACAGGAACTCAGCTAAAACTACTCACCTGCGCGTGCAGCAACTCGGCTAAAAACCACGCAGCCGCGCATGTGCAGCACCTCGGCTAAAACTACACAGCTGCATTACGCGCGATGCATTCGCTGTTCAAAACTGCATTTTACCATTTATATATGCAAAACGATACCAAAATGAAAGGCCTGCACAGTCCTGAACGCAGCTGCGCATGCGCAGCAGCTCGGCTAAAACCACGCAGCTGCGCATGCGCAGCAATCGTGCTAAAACCACGAGCTGTGCATGCGCAGGAACTCAGCTAAAACCACGCAGCGCGCATGTGGAGCAACTCGGTTAAAAACCACGCAGCTGCGCATCGCAGCGCCTCGGCTAAAATTGCACCTGCGCATCCATGTGTTCACGTTCAAAACTGCATTTTACCATTTTATGCGAAAACGTTGTGCAGCAACTCGGCTGTAAACTACAGAGTTGCGCATGCGCAGTAACTCGTCTAAAACTACGCAGCTACGCTTGCATGCGTTCGACGTTCAAAACTGCATTTTACCATTTATATCGCAAAACGACACCAAAATGAAAGGCCCGCGCAGTCGGAACGCAGGCTGCGATGCGCAGGAACTCAGGTCAAACCACGCAGCTGCGCCTGCACAGGAACTCGATAACCAGCAGCTGCGCGTGCGCGCAGCAGCTTTGCAGCACCAGCTGGCATTTTACCATTTAAAAAGCGCAATGCGCGCAGCTTTAAAACAGCACTTGGCGCATGCGATGCATTTCCATTTAAAACTGCATTTTACCATTTATATATGCAAAACGATACCAAAAAATAAAGGCCGGGCGCAGTCCTGAACGCAGCTGGCGCATGCACAGCCCCTCGGCTAAAACCACGCAGCTGTGCGCGTGTCGTTGCCGTTCAAAACAGTATTTTACCATTTATATACAAAAAAACGACACCAAAAATGAAATGCCTGCGGAAGTCCTGAACGCAGCTGCGCATGCGCAGGAACTCGGCTAAAACTTCACAGCTGCACATGCGCAGCACCTCGGATAAAATTATGCAGCTGCACATGCGCAATAACTCGGCTAAAACTACGCAGCTGCGCATGCGCAACAATTCGGCTAAAACTACTCAGCTGTGTATGCGTATGCGTTCGCCGTTCAAAACAGTATTTTACCATTTATATACAGGAAACGACACCAAAATGAAATGCCTGCGCAGTCCTGAACGCAGCTGCATTCGCGCGCAGGAACTCAAGAAAGAACACAGCTGCGCATGCGCAGCACCTCGGCTAAAACCATGCAGCCGCACAGAGCAAATAATCCGGCTAAAACTACGCAGCGCGCATCCAGATGCGTGGACATTTAAAACTGCATTTTACCATTTGCGCGCAAAACATTGTGCAACAACTGTGTCAACCACGCAGCTGGCGCATGCGCAGCAACCGTTTAAACCACGCAGCTGCGCATGTGCAGGAACTCAGCTAAAACTACCAGCTGCACATGCAGCAACAAAAGTAAAACCACGCAGCTGCACATTCGCAGCGCCGCTAAGGAACTCACCTGCACATCCAGATGCGTTCCTGTTCAAAACTGCATTTTACCATTTTATGCACAAACGTTATACAGCAAGTCGGCTAAAACTGAAAGAGCTGCGCAGCAGTAACTCGTCTAAACTAGGCAGCTGCGCATCCGTATGCTTTAGCCTTCAAAACTGCATTTTACCATCTATATACAAAAACGACACCAAAAATGAAAGGCCGCGCGCAGTTCTGAACGCAGCTGCGCATGTGCAGCAACTCGGCTAAAACCATGTCAAGCTGCGCATGCGCAACAATTGCTAAAACTACGCACCTGTGTATATACAAAAGCCGTTCAAAACAACATTTTACCATTTATACGCGGAAAACGACAGCAAAAATGAAATGTCTGCGCAGGTCCTGAACACAGCTGCGCATGCGCAGGAACTCAGCTAAAGCTGCAGCTGCAGTTGCGATGTGCAGCAGCTGCCATTTTAACGCACTCAGCTAAATGCACCTGAGCGTCCGTTCTCTTCAGTTCAAACTGCATTTTACCATCTTTACGCGCAAAACGTTATACAGCAAAATGATTGGCCAAACGCGGTCCTGAACAGAGCTGTGCATGCGCAGCAACCTCGGCTAAAACTACACAGCTGCGCATCCGTATGCGTTTGCCGTTCAAAACTGCATTTTACCATTTATATACGAAAAACGAAACCAAAAATGAAAGGCCTGCACAGTCTTGAACGCAGCTGCGCATACGCAGCAACTCATTAAAACCACGCAGCTGCGCATGCGCAGGGAACTCAGCTAAAACTACTCAGCTGCATTTTGCAGCAACTCGGAAAACCACGCAGCTTGCGCGATTCGCTGAGCGCCTCGGCTAAACTGCATTTTACCATTTATATGCTGTTCAAAACGCATTTACCATTTTATGCGAAAACGACGTTATACAGAAAAGTCCTAGAAACTACAGAGCTGCGCATGCGCAGTAATTCGTCTAAAACTACTCAGCTGTGATATCATGCTTTCGGGTTTCAAAACTGCATTTTACCATCTATATGCGCAAAAAAAAACAAAAAATGAAAGGCCTGCGCAGTTCTGAACGCAGCGACGCAAATGTGCAGCAAAGGTGTTAAAACCACGCAGGGCGCATGCGCAAAACTAAACTAAAACCACCAGCTGCGCATGGTATGCGTTTGCCTTCAAAAACTGCATTTTACCATTTATGCGCAAAACGACACCAAAAATGAAAGGCCTGGCGCAGTCCTGAAGTTGTGGAACGCAGCTGCGATACGCAGCAACGGTAAAACTACATTTATAGGCTGCGCATGCGCAAAAGGAACTCAGCTAAAATACCAGCTGCAACATGTGCAGCAACTTGGTTAAAACCACGCAGCTGCGATTCGCAGCGCCGGGCTAAAACTGCACCTGCACATCCGTGTCGCTCGCTGTTCAAAACTGCATTTACCATTTTATGCGCAAAACATTATACAGCAAGTCGGCTAAAACTACAGAGCTGCGATGCGCAGTAACGATATAAAACTACCAGCTGGCGCATCCGTATTTTCGCCTTTCAAACTGCATTTTACCATCTATATGCGCAAAACGACACCAAAATGAAAAGCCCGCACAGTTCTGAACGCAGCTGCGCATGTGCAGCAACCGTGTTAAACGAGCTGCGCATGCGCAACAATTTGCCTAAAACTACTCAGCTGCGCATGCATATGCGTTTGCCTTCAAAACTGCATTTTAACATTTATATGCGCAAAACGACACCAAAATGAAAGGCCTGCGCGAGTCGTGGAACGCAGCTGCGTATACGCAGCAACTGTGGTAAAACTACGCAGCTGCACATGCGCAGGAACTCAGCTAAAACTACTCAGATGCGCATGTGCCGCACCTCGGCTAAAACTATGCAGCTGCATTGCGATAAGCGAGCGATTCTTTCAAAATTACATTTTACCATTTATATGCGCAAAACGACACCAAAAATGAAAGGTCTGCACAGTCCTGAAAACAGCTGCGCATGCGCAGGAATTCAGGTAAAACTACGCAGCTGCGCATGCACAGGAACTCGGATAAAACTATGCAGCTGCACATGCACAGCAGCTCGGCTAAAACTAAGCAGCTGCGCATGCGCAGCAACTCGGCTAAAACTATGCAGCTGCGCATGCGCAGCACCTCGGCTAAAACTGCAGCTGCGCATGCGTATGCGTTCGCGTTTAAAACTGCATTGTACCATTTATATGCACAAAATGACACCAACAATGAAAGGCCTGCGCAGGCCTAAACTCTGCTGCGCATGCGCAGCACCTCGGCTAAAACTATGCAGCTGCGCATGCACAGCCACTCGGCTAAAACTGCAGATGCGCATGCGTATGTGTTCGCCTTTTAAAACTGCATTGTACCATTTATATGCGTAAAATGACACCAACAATGAAAGGCCGATGCAGTCCTGAACGCAACTGCGCATGCGCAGCAACGGCTAAAACTATGCAGCTGTGCATGCGTATGCATTCGTCGTTCAAAACTGCATTTTACCATTTATATCCGCAAAACGATACCAAAAATGAAAGGCCTGCGCAGTCCTGAACGCAGCTGCGCATGCGCAGCCCCTCGGCTAAAACTACGCAGCTGTGTATGCGTATGCGTTCGCCGTTCAAAACAGCATTTTACCATTTATATACAGAAAACGACACCAAGAATGAAATGCCTGCGCAGTCCTGAACGCAGCCACGCATGCGCAGCAACTGTGCTAAAACTACGCAGCTGCGCAAGCGCAGGAACTCAGCTAAAACTACTCAGCTGCGTATGTGCAGCAGCCCGGCTAAAACTACTCACCTGCGCATGCGTATGTGTTCGCCTTTCAAAACTGCATTTTACCATCTATATGCGCAAAACGACGCCAAAAATGATTGGCCTGCGCAGTCCTGAACACAACAGCGCCTGCGCAGCAACTGTGTTAAAACTACGCAGCTGCGCATGCGCAACATTTCGGCTAAAACTACTGAGCTGTGCATGCATATGCGTTTGCCGTTCAAAACTGCATTTTACCATCTATATGCGCAAAACAACACCAAAAATGAAAGGCCTGCGCAGTTCTGAACGCAGCCAGCGCGCAGCACCCTCGGCTAAATTATGCAGCTGCATACGCAATAACTCGGCTAAAACCACGCAGAAGGCGTGCATCCGTATGCGTTCGACATTTAAACTGCATTTTACCATTTGATGCGCAAAACGTGCAACAACTGTGTTAAAACTACGCAGCTGCGCATGCGCAGCAACTGTGCTAAAACTACTCAGCTGCGCATATGCAGGAACTCAGCTAAAACTATGCAGCTGGGCGCAGCCAGCACCTCGGCTAAAAACTGCACCCGCGATCCAGATGTGTTCGCCATTCAAAATTGCATTTTCCCATTTCATGCGCAAAATGTTGTGCAGCAACTCAGCTAAAACTACACAGCTCCACATGCGCAGTAACTCGTCTAAATCTACGCAGCTACGCTTGCGTATGTGTTCGACGTTCAAAACTGCATTTTACCATCTATAAATGCAAAACGATACCAAAAATGAAAAGCCTGCGCAGTCCTGAATGCACCTGCGCATGCACAGCACCTCGGCTAAAACTGCAACTGCGCATGCGCATGCGTATGCATTCGCCTTTCAAAACTGCATTTTACCATTTATATACGGAAAACGACAGCAAAAATGAAATGTCTGCAAAGTCCTGAACACAGCTGCGCATGCGCAGGAACTCAGCTAAAACTACTCAGCTGCGCATGTGCAGCAACTCGGCTAAAACTACTCAGCTGCGCATCCGTATGCGTTCGCCTTTCAAAACTGCATTTTACCATCTATATGCGCAAAACGACACCAAAAATGATTGGCCTGCGCAGTCCTGGAACGCAAGCCATATGTGCAGCAACTCGGCTAAAACTACACAGCTGCGCATGCGCAGTTTGCCCGCTTCTAAACTACACAGCTGCACATGCATATGCGTTCGCCGTTCAAAACTGCATTTTACCATTTATATACGAAAAACGATACCAAAAATGAAAGGCCTGCACAGTCCTGAACGCAGCTGCGCATGCGCAGCAGCTGCCACAACTACGCAGCTACGCATGCGCAGGAACTCAGCTAAAAGTCCACCAGCTGCACATGTGCAGCAACTGGCTAAAACTACGCAGCTGCGCATGCGCAGGCCTCGCCAAAACTGCACCTGCGCATCCGTATGCGTTCGCTGTTCAAAACTGCATTTTACCATTTATATGCGCAAAACGACACCAAAAATGAAAGGTCTGCACAGTCCTGAACGCGTGCGAGGAGCGCGCGAAACCGGCAAACTATGCAGCTGCACATGCGCAGCAGCTCGGGCTGTAACCAAGCAGCTGCGCATGCGCAGCAACCGGCAAAACCATGCAGCTGGCGCATGCGCAGCAACCGGCTAAACCGCAGCTGCACATGCGTATGCGTTCGCGTTTTAAAACTGCATTGTACCATTTATATGCACAAAATGACACCAACAATGAAAGGCCTGCGCAGGTTTAAACCTCTGGCGCGCAAAGCGCAGCACCCGCTAAAAAATGCAGCAGCTGGCGCATGCACAGCCACTGGCTAAACTGCAGATGCGCATGCGAGTGTTCGGCTTTTAAACTGCATTGTACCATTGCACATGTAAATGACACCAACAATGAAAGGCCGATGCAGTCCTGAATGCAACTGCGCATGCGAGCAAACGCTAAAACTATGCAGCTGTGCATGCGTGAGGCATTCATCGTTCAAAACTGCATTTTACCATTTATATCCATAAAACGATACCAAAAATGAAAGGCCGGCGAGGCCTGAACGCGAGCTGCGATGCGCAGCCCCCTCGCTAAAACTACGCAGCTGTGTATGCGTATGCGTTCACCGTTCAAAACAGCATTTTACCATTTATATACAGAAAACGACACCAAGAATGAAATGCCTGCGCAGTCCTGAACGTAGCTGCGCATGCGCAGCAACTGTGCTAAAACTACGCAGCTGCACATGCGCAGGAACTCAGCTAAAACTACTCAGCTGCGTATGTGCAGCAACTCGGCTAAAACTATGCAGCTGCGCATGCGCAGCAGCCCGGCTAAAACTACTCACCTGCGCATGCGTATGTGTTCGCCGTTCAAAACAGCATTTTACCATTTATATACGGAAAACGACAGCAAAAATGAAAGGTCTGCACAGTCCTGAACGCAGCTGTGCATGCGCAGGAACTCGTCTAAATCTACGCAGCTACGCTTGCGTAAGTGTTTGACGTTCAAAACTGCATTTTACCATTTATATGCGCAAAACGACACCAAAAATTAAATGTCTGCGCAGTCCTGAACACAGCTGCGCATGCGCAGGAACTCAGCTAAAACTACTCAGCTGCGCATGTGCAGCAGCTCGGCTAAAACTACTCAGCTGCGCATCCGTATGCGTTCGCCTTTCAAAACTGCATTTTACCATCTATATGTGCAAAACAACACCAAAAATGATTGGCCTGGGCAGTCCTGACGAGCTGCTTACGCGCGCAGCAACTCGCTAAACTGGCAGCTGCGCATGCGCAGCACATCGGCTACAACACACAGCTGCACATGCATGCTTTCGCCGTTCAAAACTGCATTTTACCATTTATATACGAAAAACGATACCAAAAATGAAGGCCTGCACAGTCCTGAACGCAGCTGCGCATGCGCAGCAGCTCGGCTTAAACTACGCAGCTGCGCATGCGCAGGAACTCAGCTAAACTACTCAGCTGCACATGTGCGCAACTCGCTAAAAACTACGCAGCTGCGCATTGCAGCGCCGCTAAAACTGCACCTGCGCATCCCAGATGCCGGCTGTTCAAAACTGCATTTTACCATTTATGTCGCTAAAAACGACACCAAAATGAAAGGTCTGCACAGTCCTGAACGCAGCTGCGCATGCGCAGGAACTCAGGTAAACCACACCAGCTGCGCATGCACAGGAACTCGGATAAAACTGCATTTAGCAGCTGCACACGCGAAAGCAGCTCAGCTAAAATTAAGCAGCTGCGCATGCACAGCAACTCGGCTAAAACCACGCAGCCGAGGCATGCGCAGCACCGGCTAAAACTGCAGCTGCACATGCGTATGCGTTCGCGTTTTAAAACTGCATTGTACCATTTATATGCACAAACGACACCAAAATGAAAGGCCTGCGGAGGCCTAAACTCTGCCTATGGCGCAACTGCGTAAAGCACCTCGGCGCAGGAACCTATGCACCATGCGCATGCACAGCCACTGGCTAAAACTGCAGATGCGCATGGGTATGTGTTCGCCTTTAAAACTGCATTGTACCACCGCCGCGTAAAAATGACACCCAACAATGAAAGCCCGATGCAGTCCTGAACCACCGACCGCGCATGCGGAGCAACGGCTAAAACTATGTAGCTGCGCATGCGTATGCATCTGTCGTTCAAAACTGCATTTTTTACCATTTATATAGACGCAAAACGACACCAAAATGAAAGGCCTGCACAGTCCTGAAACGCGACTGCAAAATGAGGAACTCAGGTCAACCGGAACGCAGCTGCGCGTGCACAGGAACTCGGCGAAGAACTATGCAGCTGCGCATGCGCAGCTCGGCTAAAACAGCACTTGCGCATCCGTAAGCCCCTTCAAAAACCGCATTTTACCATTTTATACACAAAACGATACCAAAATGAAAGGCCTGTGCAGTCCTGAACGCAGCTGCGCATGCCCCTCGCTAAAACTACGCAGCTGAGCGTGAGCGCATTCGCCGTTCAAAAACAGTATTTTACCATTTTATACAGAAAACGACACCAAACAGAAATGCCTGTTCAGTCCTGAGCGCCAGCTGCGCGTGGCAGGAACTCGTCTAAAAGAACACAGCTGCTCATCCGCGCGGCACCTCAAACTGCATTGTGCATCTATATGCGCAAAACTCGACTAAAACAACGAAAGGCCTGCGCGTCCGTGTCGTTCGACGTTTAAAACTGCATTTTACCATTTTGTCGCAAACCGTGCAACAACTGTTAAAACTAAACAGCTGCGCATGCGATGTGTTCTTTTTAAAACACTCAGCTACACATATGGCGCGGAACTCGGCTAAAACGATGCAGCTGTGCGAATGCGCCTTCTCAGCTAAACTGCACCTGCGCGTCCGTATGTGCATCTGCGTTCAAAAACTGCATTTTACCATTTCATACCCGCAAAATGTTTGTGCAGCAACTCAGCTAAAAACTGAACGCAGCTGCGCATGCGCGGTAACTTTCGTCTAAATCTCGCAGCTACGGCTTGCATATGTGTTTGACGTTCAAACTCGCATTTTACCATTTATATGCGCAAAACGACACCAAAAATGAAATGTCTGCGCAGTCCTGAACACAGCTGCATGAGGAACTCAGCTTAAACTTCTCAGCTGCGATGCAGCTCGGTTAAAACTACTCAGCTGCGCATCCGGCATGTCGTTAAGCGCTCAGTAAAAACTGCATTTTACCATCTATGTCGCAAAACAACACCAAATGATTGGCCTGCGCGGTCTGGAACGCTGCGCGTGCGCACCGCTAAACCATTAAACTACACAGCTGCGCATGCGCCTTGGCTTCTAACTACACAGCTGCACATGCGCATACGTTCGCCGTTCAAAACTGCATTTTACCATTTTATACGAAAACGATACCAAAAATGAAAGGCCTGCACAGTCTGGAACGCGAGCTGGGCGCGATGCGCGGCAACAGTCGGCAACAAACGTTAGCCGCGCGATGTGCGCGGAACTCAACTAAAACTACTCAGCTGCACATGTGCAGCAACGGCTAAAACTACGCGGCTGCGATTTCCATGGCGCCTCGCTAAACTGCACCTGCGCGTCCATTGCGCGCTCGCTGTTCAAAACTGCATTTTATCATTTATATGCGCAATACGACACCAAAAATGAAAGGTCTGCACAGTCCTGAACGCCAGCTGCGCATGCGCGGGAACTCAGGTAAACTACGCAGCTGCGATACACAGGAACTCGGATAAAACTGGCGGCTGCAATGGCGCGGCAACTCGGCTAAAACTATGCAGCTGCGCAGCGCATACCCCGGCTAAAACTGCCCTGCGCATCCGTATGTGTCTCGCCGTTCAAATTGCATTTTACCATTTCATGCAAAATGTTGTGCAACAGCACTCAACTAAAACTACACAGCTGCACACGCGCAGTAACTGTTTAAATTCACGCAGCTACGCCATGCGTATGTGTTCGACGCTCAAAACTGCATTTTACCATTTATATGCGCAAAACGACACCATTAAAATGAAATGTCTGCGCAGTCCTGAACACAATTCTTTCAGGGTACTCAGCTAAAACTACTCAATGGCGTGCAGC
>JAHFZB010000085.1:86028-132556 GCA_036884735.1 Huso huso
TTTAGCCGAGGTGATGCGCATGCGCAGCAGCAGTTTTTTTAGCCTAGTTGTTCCCGATGCGCAGCTGAGTAGTTTTATTGCACAGTTAAGCGCGCACGCGCAGCTGCATAGTTTTATCCAAGTTCCCACAACGCGCAGCCGCGCAGTTTGACCTGAGTTCTGCGCGACGCGCAGCTAGCGCTCACGACCGCGCAGGCCTTTCATTTTGGTGTCGTTTTGCGACATAAATGGTAAACGCAGTTTTGAACGTCGTTTTTAGCAACGCGTAAGTTTAGCCGCGTAGTTTTAGACGAGTTACTGCTGGCGCATGCGCAGCTCTGGAGTTTTAGCCGAGTTGCTGCACAACGCTTTTGCGCATAAAATGGTAAAATGCAGTTTTGAACGGCGAACGACACGGATGCGCAGGTGCAGATTTAGCAGAGGCACTGAAAACGCGCAGCCGCGAAGTTTTAATGCCGAGTTGCTGCACATGCAGCTGAGTAGTTTTAGCTGAGTTCCCAGTAAAATGCAGTTTTAGTCGAGTTGCTGGCGCGCATGCGCAGCCATGCTCAGGACCGTGCAGCCTTTCATTTTTTGGTATTGTTTTTCGTATATAAATGGTAAATGCGTTTTGAACGGCGAACGCACACGGATGTGCAGCTGTGTAGTTGTAGCCGAGTTATTGGCATGTGCAGCTGCATTTTTAGCCGAGGTGCTGAGCATGTGCAGCTGTGTAGTTTTAGCTGAGTTCCGCGCATGCACAGCCGCGCTCAGGACCGCGCAGGATTTCCATTTTTTGGTCGTTTTTGTATATAAATGGAAAAATACTGTTTTGAACGGCAAACGACACGCATAATAGCAGCGTAGTTTTAGCCGAGGGCTGACGCTAGCGCAGCGTTCAGGACCGCATAGGCCTTTAATTTTGCATCGCTTTTGCGCGATATAAATGGTAAAATGCAGTTTTGAATGGAGAACGAAAATGCGTGCAGCAAAGTGCTGTTTTAGTTTAGGTGCTGCGCACGCAGCAGCATAGTTTTGCCGAGCTGTTCGGCATGCGCAGCTGAGTAGTTTTAGTTTTGGCGCGCGCAGCTGCATAGTTTTATCCGAGTTCCGCACGCGCAGCCGCTAGTTTGATCCTGAGGACCGCGCAGCTGGCGTTCATCACCGCGCAGGCCTTTCATTTTGGTGTCGTTTTGGCGACATAAATGGTAAAATGCAGTTTTGAACGCAAGCCATAGCCGCGTGAAGTTTTAGACGAAGTTACGACACGAGCTCTGTAGTTTTAGCCGAGTTGCTGCACGCACAGCGCAAAAATGGTAAAATGCAGTTTGAACGGCGAACGCATATGGATTTTTTGCATAATTTTATCGAGTTGCCGCGAACGCGCAGCTGCGTAGTTTTAATGAGTTGCTGCGCATGCGCAGCTGCGTAGTTTTAGCTGAGTTCCCGCGCACGCGCAGCGCGTCAGTTTTAGCACAGTTGCCGCAACACGCAGATGGTAAAATGCAGTTTTTTTGGTATCGTTTTTGTATAGATGGTAAAGCGCTCAGGACCGTGCAGTTTTGAATTTTGGTATGGTTGCAGCGCATACATAAACGGTAAAATGCAGTTTTGAAGTTTTAACGACACGCATGTGCAGCTGTAGTTTTAGACCGAGGTGCTGCATTTTTGGCGCAGCTGTGTGGTTTAGCCGAGTTTTGCTGCACACACGCAGCTGAGTAGTTTTAGCTGAGTTCCTGCGCACGCGCAGCTGCGTAGTTTTACCACAGTTGCCGCTACGCGCAGCTGTGTTCAGAACCGCGCAGGCCTTCATTTTGGTGTCGCTTTGCATGATATAGATGGTAAAATGCAGTTTTGAAAGGCTAAAGCACACAGATGCGCAGCTGAGTAGTTTTAGGCGATTACCGCGCGATGCGCAGCTCTGTAGTTTTAGTTTTTCATTTTTGTATAACGCTTTTTATAAAATGGTAAATGCAGTTTTGAATAGCGAACGCACACGGACGCGCAGGTGCAGTTTTAGGCCGAGGCGCCGCGAACGCAGCTGCAGGTTTTAGCCGAGAGTTGCTGCACATGTGGAGCTGAGTAGTTTTAGCTGAGTTCCTGCACGCCAAAGAGCCGCGTAGTTTTAGCACAGTTAACAGTATGCGAGCTGAGTGGTTTTGAGCTGCCGCAGGCAGCCGCATTCAGGACTGTGGAGGCCTTTCATTTTTGGTATCGTTTTGTGTATATAGATGGTAAAATGCAGTTTTGAACGGCGAACGCATACGCATGTGCAGCTGCGTAGTTTTAGCCGAGGTGCTGCGCATGCGCAGCTGACGTTCAGGATACGAGGCCAAAATTTTGGCGTCGTTTTTTATTATAGATGGTAAACGCAGTTTCATTTTTTAACTGTCGCGACGCAGGGAGTAGTTTTAGCGGGTTGCCGCGCACGCGCAGCCGCATAGTTTTGGCGAGTTGTTGCACACACGCAGCCGCGCTCAGGACCGCGCAGGAATTTCATTTTTCATATCGTTTTCTGTATATAAATAGTAAAATGCTGTTTTGAACAGGCTTAACGACATGATGCACAGCCGCGTAGTTTTAGCTGAGGGGCTACCGCGCACGCGCAGCTGCGTCCAGGACCGCGCAGCCTTTTCATTTTTTTGGTATCATTTTGCGGATATAAAATGGTAAAATGCAGTTTTGAACGACGAACGCATACGCGCATGCAGTTTGCTGCATAGTTTTACGCGTTGCCGCGCGCGCAGTTGCGCTCAGGACCGCATCGGCCTTCATTGTTGGTGTCATTTTTTGCGATATAAATGCTACAATGCAGTTTTAAAAGAACATACGCATGCGCATTCGCAGTTTTAGCCGAAGTACAGCACGCGCAGCTGCATAGTTTTAACACGAGAAGCCGCGCATGATTTAGAGAGTTTAGGGCCCGCGCAGGCCCTTCATTGTTGGTGTCGTTTTGTGCATATAAACGGTAAAATGCAGTTTTAAAACGAACGCACGCGCAGGAGCCGCAGTTTCATTGTTGGTGTCAGTTTTAGTGTTGTTGCATTACGCGCAGCCGCTTAGTTTTAGCCGAGGCCGCGCACGTGCAGCTGCAGTTTTAGCATCCGGAGTTCCCGACGCGCAGCCGCGCTCACGACCCGCAGGCCTTTCATTTTTGGTGTCGCGCGACATAAATGGTAAAATGCAGTTTTGAAATGCGAAGGCGATACGCACGCGCGCAGCTGCATAGTTTTAGTCGAGTTGCCGCGCATGCGCAGCTGCTTAGTTTTAACCGAGTTCCCGCGCATGTGCAGCTGCATTTTATCCGAGTTCCCTGCGCATGCGCAGCTGGTTCAGGACTGTGCAGACCTTCATTTTTGGTGTCGTTTTGGCGATATAAATGGTAAAATGCAATTTTGAAAGGCGCGCAGGGAACGACACGCACGCGCAGCTGCATAGTTTTAGCTGAGGTGCTGCACATGCGCAGCTGAGTAGTTTTAGCCGAGTTCCCGCGCACGCGACGCAGCCGCGTAGTTTTACCACAGTTGCTGCGATAGCAGCTGCGTTCACGACCGCGCAGGCATTTCATTTTTGGTGTCGTTTTGCGATATAAATGGTAAAATGCAGTTTTGAAAGGCAACGACATGCATGCGCAGCTGAGTAG
Source organism: Huso huso (assembly GCA_036884735.1). Lineage (NCBI taxonomy): Eukaryota > Metazoa > Chordata > Actinopteri > Acipenseriformes > Acipenseridae > Huso > Huso huso. The sequence continues at coordinate 89,651 of JAHFZB010000085.1, forward strand.
TTTTAGCCGAATTGTTGCGCATGCACAGCTGCGTAGTTTTAACACAGTTGCTGCACACGCGCAGCTGCGCTCCAGAACCGCGCAGGCCTTTCATTTTTTGGTGTCGTTTTTGGCGACATAGATGGTAAAATGCAGTTTTGAAAGGCGAGTTGCATACGGACGCGCAGCTGAGTAGTTTTAGATCGCAGTTCCCGCGCATGCTCAGCTCTGTAGTTTTAGCTGACTTGTTGTATAACGTTTGGCGACGAAAATGGTAAAATGCAGTTTTGAACAGCAAACGACACGGATGCGCAGGTGCAGTTTTAGCCGAGGCGTTGAACGCGCAGCTGCGTAGTTTTAGCTGAGTTGTTGCGCATGCGCGCAGCTGTTTTAGTTTTAGCTGAGTTGCCGCGCATGCGCAGCTGGCGCATTCAGGTGCAGGTTTCATTTTTTGGTATCGTCAGTCAGATATAAATGGTAAAATGCAGTTTTGAACGGTGAACGCACACGGATGCGCAGCTGTGTAGTTTTAGTCGGAGTCGCTGCGCATGCGCAGCTGGCGTTCCAGGACCGCGCAGGCTTTCATTTTTGGTGTCGTTGCGTGCGAATAAAGATGGTAAAATGCAGTTTTGAAAGGTTAACGATAGTTTTAAATGCGCAGCTGAGTAGTTTTAGCCGAGGAATGCATGCGATACGCGCAGCTGCGTAGTTTTAGCCGAGTTGCCGCGCGACGCGCAGCTGCGTTCAGGACTGCGCAGGCATTTCATTTTTGGTGTCGGGGGATATAAATGGTAAAATGTTGTTTTGAACGGCGAACGATACGCGATATGCAGCCGCGTAGTTTTAGCCGAATTGCTGCGCACGCAGCTGCGAGTTTTAACACGTTGCTGCACACGCGCAGCTGTGTTCAGAACCGCGCAGGCCTTTCATTTTGGTGTCGTTTTGCGCATATAGATGGTAAAATGCAGTTTTGAAAGGCGAAGCATACGGATGCGCAGCTGAGTAGTTTTAGACGAGTTACTGAGCATGCGCAGCTATGTAGTTTTAGCCGACTTGCTGTATAACGTTTTGTGCATGAAATGTTAAAATGCAGTTTTGAACAGCGAACGCATACGGATGCGCAGGTGCAGTTTTAGCCGAGGCACTGCGAATGTGCAGCTGCGTAGTTTTAGCCGAGTTCCTGCACATGTGCAGCTGAGTAGTTTTAGCTGAGTTCCTGCACATGCACAGCTGCGTAGTTTTAGCACAGTTGCTGCGCACGCGCAGTATATAAAGTTTTAACACAGTTGTTGCAGGCGCTTTTGCACAAAATGGTAAAATGCAGTTTTAAACGCCGAACGATACGGAGGCGCAGCTTTTAGTTTTAGCCGAAGAGTTATGCGCATGTGCAGCTGCATTTTTTAGCCGAGGTGCTGCGCGCGCAGCTGAGTAGTTTTAGCCGAGTTCCCGCGCGCGCGCAGCTGAGGCGTTCAGGACCGCGCAGGCATTTCATTTTTGTGTTGTTTTTTTGTATATAAATGGTAAAATAGTTGTTTTGAACGGCAAACGATACGCATACACAGCAGCGTAGTTTTAGCCGAGGGGCTGCGCACGCGCAGCTGCGTTTCAGGACCGAGCAGGCCTTTATTTTTTGCATCGTTTGCAGAAATGGTAAAATGCAGTTTTAAATGGAGAACGACACGCATGCGCAGGTGCTAGTTTTAACCGAGTTTGCGCATGCGCAGCTGCATAGTTTTAGCCGATTTCGGATGCGTAGTGGGTAGCGTTTTGCTGCGCATGAGCAGGTAAAATGAGTTTTATCCGAGTTCCTGTGCATAACGCAGCTGCGTAGTTTGACCAGAGTTGAACGATGCGCATGCGTTCAGGACTCCGCAGGCCTTTCATTTTGGTGTCTCGTGCAGTGCATATAAATGGTAAAAATGCAGTTTTGAACGTCGAACACATATGCAAATGCGCAGCTGAGTAGTTTTAGATCGAGTTACTGCGCATGCGCAGCTCTGTAGTTGACCGCGAGTTGCTGCAATGGCGTTTTGCATAAAATGGTAAAATGCAGTTTTGAACGCGAACGACACGGATGCGCAGGGGTGCAAGTTTTAGCCGGGCTGCGATGTAGCGAGCGCAGTTTTAGCCGAGTTGCTGCACATGCGCAGTGGGCGTAGTTTTAGCTGAGTTCTGCGCGCCACGCAGATAAGAAGAGCAGGTTTAGCCGAGGATTGCTGCGCATGCGCAGCTGCGTAGTTTTAGCCGAGCTGCAGTGGAGTAGCGCGCAGGCGTTCAGGTTGTGCAGGCCTTTCATTTTGGTGTCGTTTTGCACATATAAATGGTAAAATGCAGTTTTGAACAGCGAAACATACGCATGTGCAGCTGTGTAGTTTTAGCCGAGGTGCTGCACATGCGCAGCTGCGTAGTTTTAGCCGAGTTGCTGCACAGTGCAGCTAAAATAGTTTTAAACGGGCTGAGTTCCGCGCACTGCAGTTGCGTAGTTTAAATGCAGCTGCTGAGTGCAGCGCGCAACGCGTTCAGGACCGCGGAGGCCTTTTCATTTTTGGTGTCGTTTTATATATAAATGGTAAAATGCAGTTTTGAACGGCTGAGTTTTACGCATGTGCAGCTCAGCTGAGTTTTTTAGCCGGGTGCGCATGCGCAGCTGTGTAGTTTTAGCCGAGTTGCTGCACGCGCAGCGAAGCGTTCAGGACCGCGCCGTGCAGGCCTTTCATTTTTGGTATCGTTTTTGCGGATATAAATGGTAAAATTTAGTTTTGAACGGCGAATGCATACGCATGCACAGCCGCATAGTTTTAGACGAAGCGTTACCGCGCAGTTGCGTTCAGGACTGCAGGCCTTTCATTGTTGGTGTCATTTCGCGATATAAATGGTAAATGCAGTTTTGAAAGGCGAACGACACGGATGCGCATCTGCAGTTTTAGCCGAGTGGCTGAAAACGCAGCTGCATAGTTTTAGCCGAGTTGCTGCGCATGCGCAGCAGAGTTTTTAAGCCTCGCGCAGGCCTTTCATTTTTGGTGTTGTTTTTGCATATAAATGGTAAATGCAGTTTAAAATGGAACGACACGCATGCGCAGCTGCAGTTTTAGCCGAGCTGCTGCGCATGTGCAGCTGCATAGTTTTATCTGAGTTCCTGTGCATGCGCAGCTGCTTAGTTTTACCTGAGTTCCTGCGCATGCGCAGCTGCGTTTCAGGACCGTGCAGGCCTTTCATTTTGGTGTCGCTTTGCAACATATAGATGGTAAAATGCAGTTTTGAAAGGCGAACGCATACGGATGCGCAGCTGAGTAGTTTTAGCCGAGCTGCTGCGCATGCGCAGCTGAGTAGTTTTAGCTGAGTTCCTGCGCATGCGCAGCTGTGTTCAGGACTGCGCAGACATTTCATTTTTGCTGTCGTTTCGTATATAAATGGTAAAATGCAGTTTTGAACAGCTTAAACGACACGCATGCGCAGCTGCGTAGTTTTAGCTGAGGGGCTGCGCACGCGCAGCTGCGCTCAGGACCGCGCAGCCTTTCATTTTTGGCATCGTTTGCGGCGATAAATGAAATGGTAAATGCAGTGAGTAGTTTTGAACGACGAATGACACGCATGCACAGCTGCATAGTTTTAGCACAGTTGCTGCGCACGCGCAGCGTTCAGGACGCGCATCGGCCTTTCATTGTTGGTGTCATTTAACGATATAAATGGTACAATGCAGTTTTAAAAGGCGAACACACGCATGCGCATCTGCAGTTTTAGCCGTGGCTGCGCACGCGCAGCTGCGTAGTTTTAGCCGAGGTGCTGCGCATGCGCAGCAGAGTTTAGGCCTGCGCAGGCCTTTCATTTTTGGTGTCGTTTTGTGCATATAAATGGTAAATGCAGTTTTAAACGGGCGAACGACACGCATGCGCAGCTGCATAGTTTTAGCCGAGGTTGCCGCGCATGCGCAGCTGCATAGTTTTAGCCGAGTTGCTGCGCATGCGCAGCTGCATAGTTTTTTCTGAGTTCGCCAGTTTTGCAGCTGCAGTAGTTTTATCTGAGTTCCTGCGCATGCGCAGCTGCGTTCAGGACTGCGCAGACCTTTCATTTTTGGTGTCGCTTTTGCGATATAAATGGTAAAATGCAGTTTGAAAGGCGAACGACACGCACCGCGCAGGCTGCATGTTTTAGCTGAGGTGCTGCGCACACGCGCAGCTGAGAAGTTTTAGCTGAGTTCCGCGCATCGGCGCAGTTCGTAGGTTTTACCACAGTTTTTGCGTATAGGCAGCTGCAAATGGTAAACGCAGCGCATAGACTCAGCAGCAGGAAGTTTTCATTTTTGGTGTCGTTTTGCGCATATAAATGGTAAAATGCAGTTTTGAAACGCAAAACGCATATGCATGCGCAGCTGAGTAGTTTTAGCCAATGTTGCGCATGCGCGCAGCTGCGTAGTTTTAACACAGTTGCTGCGCAGCCGCGCAGTTTTATCCTGATTCAGGACTGTGCAGGCCTTTCATTTTTGGTGTCGCTTTTATGACATAGATGGTAAAATGCAGTTTTGAAAGCTTAAACACGGATTACGCGCAGCTGAGTAGTTTTAGACGTGAAGTTACTGCGCATGCGCAGCTCTGTAGTTTTACCCGACTTGCTGTATAACATTTTGCGACAAAATGGTAAAATGCAGTTTTGAACAGCGAACGACACGGATGCGCAGGTGCAGTTTTACCGAGTTGCTGCGAACGCGCAGCGCGTAGGCCCGTGCAGGCCTTTCATTTTTGCACAGCATTTGCATAGTTTAAAATGGTAAGTAGTTGCAGATTTTGCATGCGCAGCTGAGTAGTTTTAGCTGAGTTGCTGTGAATGTGCAGCTGAGCAGTTTGAGCTGCGTAGTTTTAGCCGACAGTTTGCCGCTTTGTTGCCGCGCAGCCGCGCTCAGGACCGTGCAGGCCTTTCATTTTGGTATCGTTTTGCGATATAAATGGTAAAATGCAGTTTTGAACGGCGAACGACACGGATGCGCAGCTGTGTAGTTTTAGTTGCTGCGAGGTGCAGTTTTACATGCGCAGCTCTAGTAGTTTTCAGGTTGCCGCGCAGGCCTTCTTTTTCATTTTTTTTTTGGTATAAATGGTAAAATTTTTGAGCGCAAAGATGGCAAATGCAGTTTTGAAAGGCGAACGTTGCTGGACGCGCAGCTGAGTAGTTTTGAGCCGAGGCTGTTTTGCGAAATAAAGCATGCGCAGCTGAGTAGTTTTAGCTGACGCGCACGCGCAGCTGTGTTCAGGACCGCGCAGACATTTCATTTTTGCTGTCGTTTTCCGCATATAAATGGTAAATGCTGTTTTGAACGGCGAACGATACGCATACACAGCCGCGTAGTTTTTTAGCGAGTGCCGCGCATGTGCGCAGGTGCGTTCAGGACCGCGCAGCCTTTTTCATTTTTGCTATCGTTTTTCCGTATATAAATGGTAAAATGCTGTTTTGAACGGCGAACGCATACGCATACACAGCTGAGTAGTTTTAGCCGAATTGTTGCGCATGCGCAGCTGCGTAGTTTTAACACAGTTGCTGCACATGCGCAGCTGCGTTCAGAACTGCGCAGGCCTTTCATTTTTGGTGTCGTTTTGCGCATATAGATGGTAAAATGCAGTTTTGAAAGGCGAAAGCATACGGATGCGCAGCTGAGTAGTTTTAGACGAGTTACTGCGCATGCGCAGCTCTGTAGTTTTAGCCGACTTGCTGTATAACGTTTTGCGCATAAAATGGTAAAATGCAGTTTTGAACAGCGAACGCATACGGATGCGCAGGTGCAGTTTTAGCCGAGGCGCTGCGAATGCGCAGCTGCGTAGTTTTTGCCGAGTTGCTGCACATGTGCAGCTGAGTAGTTTTAGCTGAGTTCCTGCACATGCGCAGCTGCGTAGTTTTAGCACAGTTGCTGCGCATGCGCAGCTGCGTAGTTTTAACACAGTTGTTGCACAACGTTTTGCGCATAAAATGGTAAAATGCAGTTTTAAACGTCGAACGCATACGGATGTGCAGCTGCGTAGTTTTAGCCGAGTTATTGCGCATGTGCAGCTGCATAATTTTAGCTGAGGTGCTGCGCATGTGCAGCTGTGTAGTTTTAGCCGAGTTCCTGCGCATGCGCAGCTGCGTTCAGGACTGCGCAGGCATTTCATTTTTGGTGTCGTTTTTTGTATATAAATGGTAAAATACTGTTTTGAACGGCAAACGCATACGCATACACAGCTGCGTAGTTTTAGCCGAGGGAATGCGCATGCGCAGCTGCGTTCAGGACTGCGCAGGCCTTTAATTTTTGGTAACGTTTTGCGTATATAAATGGTAAAATGCAGTTTTGAATGGAGAACGCATACGCATGCGCAAGTGCTGTTTTAGCCGAGGTGCTGCGCATGCGCAGCAGCATAGTTTAACCGTCGGGTTGCTCCGCATGCGCAGCTGAGTAGTTTTAGCCGAGCTGCTGCGCATGCGCAGCTGCATAGTTTTATCCGAGTTCCTGTGCATGCGCAGCCGCGTAGTTTGACCCTGAGTTTCGCGCACGCGCAGCTTACGCTCACGACCGCGCAGGCCTTTCATTTTTGGTGTCGCTTTTGATATAAATGGTAAAATGCAGTTTTGAACGCCGAACACATACGCAAGCGTAGCTGCATAGTTTTAGACGAGTTACTGGCGCACGCGCAGCTCTGTAGTTTTAGCCGAGTTGCTGCACAACGTTTTGCGGCGATAAAATGGTAAAATGCAGTTTTGAACGGCGAACGACATGGACGCGCAGGGCAATTTTAGCCGAGGCTGGGCGCGCGTGCAGCGCGTAGTTTTAGCCGAGTTGCTGCATAACGCGCAGCTGCGTAGTTTTAGCTGAGTTGTGCGCGCACGCACAGCCGCGTAGTTTTTAGCACAGTTGCCGCGCAACGCGCAGCTGCGTAGTTTTGAGCCGAAGCCTACGCATGCGCAGCTCGTAGTTTTCAGGACCGTGCAGGCCTTTCATTTTTGGTATCGTTTTGCATATATAAATGGTAAAATGCAGTTTTGAACAGCGAACGCATACGCATGTGCAGCTGTGTAGTTTTAGTCGGTGCTGCAGTTTTACGCGCAGCTGTGCAGCGCAGGCCAATCATTTTTGGTGTCGTTTTTGCGATAAAGATGGTAAAATGCAGTTTTGAAAGGCGAACGACACGGATGCGCAGCTGAGTAGTTTTAGCCGAGCTGCTGCACATGCGCAGCTGAGTAGTTTTAGCTGAGTTCCTGCGCATGCGCAGCTGTGTTCAGGACTGCGCAGACATTTCATTTTTGTTGTCGTTTTCCGTATATAAATGGTAAAATGCTGTTTTGAAAGGCGAACGACACGGACACAGCTGCGTAGTTTTAGGCGAGGTGCTGCGCATGCGCAGGTGCGTTCAGGACTGCGCAGCCTTTTCATTTTTGCTATCGTTTTCCGTATATAAATGGTAAAATGCTGTTTTGAACGGCGAACGCATACGCATGCGCAAGTGCTGTTTTAGCCGAGGTGCTGCGGATGCGCAGCAGCATAGTTTTAGCCGTTTTGCTCATAAATGGTAAAATGCAGTTTTTTAGTTTAGGCTGCGCATGCGCAGCTGCATAGTTTTAGCCGAGTTCCGTGCATGCGCAGCTGCGTGAGTTTTAGGCCTGAGTTTTTGCGCATGCGCAGTTGCGTTCAGGACTGCGCAGTCCTTTCATTTTTTTGGTGTCGTTTTGCGCATATAAATGGTAAAATGCAGTTTTGAACGGCGAACACATGCGGATGCAGCTGAGTAGTTTTAGACGAGTTACTGCGCATGCGCAGCTCTGTAGTCAGGAGCCGAGTTGCTGCACAATGTTTTGTTGCATAAAATGGTAAAATGCAGTTTTGAACGGCGAACGCACATGGATGCCAACGTGCAGTTTTAGCGGAGCCGCGCTGCGACTCGCGCAGGACCGCGCAGTTTTTCATTTTTAAATGGTTTGCTGCACATAAAGCAGTAAAATGCAGTTTTGCTGAGGAACGACATTGACAGCTGTAGTTTTAGCCGAGTTGCTGCGCGGAAAATGCAGTAGTTTTTAACAAGTTGCTGCGACGCGCAGCTGCGTTCAGGACTGTGCAGGCCTTTCATTTTGGTGTCGTTTTGCATATATAAATGGTAAAATGCAGTTTTGTCCGCGAACACATACGATGCGCAGCTGTAGTTTTAGTTTTAATCGAGGTGTTGCGCAGGCGCAGCTGCATAAGTTTTATAAAATGGTAAATGCAGTTGCTGCGCACGGCGCAGGTGCTTAGTTTTAGCCGAAGCTGCTGCGCATGCGCAGCTGCATAGTTTTATCCGAGTGCTGCAGCGCATGCGCAGCTTTGTAGTTTTTACGAAGAGCTGCTGCGCGCATGCGCAGCTGCGGATGGCGCGCAGGCAGTTTTCATTTTTGGTGTCGCTTTTGCGCATATAAATGGTAAAATGCAGTTTTGAAAGGCGAACGCGTTTTGCGTCGCGCAGCTGCATAGTTTTAGCTGAGTTGCTGCACATGCGCAGTTTTGAGTAGTTTTTTTTGAGTTCCCGCGCACGCGCAGCTGCCTAGTTTTACCACAGTTGCCGCAGTTTTAGCCGAGTGATAGGCAGCCGCGCTCACGACCGCGCAGGCCTTTCATTTTTGGTGTCGTTGCCGCGATATAAATGGTAAAATGCAGTTTTGAAAGGCAAACGATAATGCATGCGCAGCTGAGTAGTTTTAGCCGAATTGTTGCGCATGCGCAGCTGCGTAGTTTTAACACAGTTGCTGCACATGCGCAGCTGCGTTCAGAACTGCGCAGGCCTTTCATTTTTGGTGTCGTTTTGCGCATATAGATGGTAAAATGCAGTTTTGAAAGGCGAAAGCATACGGATGCGCAGCTGAGTAGTTTTAGACGAGTTACTGCGCATGCGCAGCTCTGTAGTTTTAGCCGACTTGCTGTATAACGTTTTGCGATAAAATGGTAAAATGCAGTTTTGAACAGCTTTAACGACACGGATGCGCAGGTGCAGTTTTAGCCGAGGCGCTGCGAACGCGCAGCCGCGTAGTTTTTGCCGAAGTTGCTGCACATGTGCAGCTGAGTAGTTTTAGCTGAGTTTGCGCACGCGCAGCCGCGTAGTTTTAGCCGAGTTGCGCGCACGCGCAGCCGCGTCAGGACCGTGCACAGTTGTTGCACAATTTTTGGCAAAAATGGTAAAATGCAGTTTTAAACGTAAAGCATTTTTGAACGCTTAGTTTTAGCCGATGTTATTAAATGCGCAGCTTTGTAGTTTTTGAGGTGCTGCGCATGCAGCTGTGTAGTTTTAGCTGAGTTCCCCGCGCACGCGCAGCTGCGTTCAGGACCGCGCAGGCATTTCATTTTTGGTGTCGTTTTTGTATATAAATGGTAAAATACTGTTTTGAACGGCAAACGACACGCATACACAGCCGCGTAGTTTTAGCCGAGGGGCGCGCACGCGCAGGTGCGTTCAGGACCGCGCAGGCATTTAATTTTTGGTATCGTTTTTTGCGATATAAATGGTAAAATGCAGTTTTGAATGGAGAACGAACGCACGCGCAAGTGCTTTTTTGCCGGTGACATGCGCAGGTGCGCAGCAGCACAGTTTTGGTTTTGCTGTCGTTTCCGCATATAAATGGTAAAATGAGTAGTTTTAGCCAGTTGCTGCGCATGCGCAGCTGCGTAGTTTTAGCATTGAGTGCGCAAAACGCGCATCGCGTAGTTTGACCTGAGCGCGCACGCGCAGCTGCGTTCAGAACTGCGCAGGCCTTTCATTTTTGGTGTCGTTTGCGCGACATAAATGGTAAAATGCAGTTTTGAACGTCGAACACACGGAAGCGTAGCTGCGTAGTTTTAAACGAGTTACTGCGCACGCGCAGCTTTGTAGTTTTAGCCGAGTTGCTGCGCACAACGTTTTGCGATAAAATGGTAAAATGCAGTTTTGAACGGCGAACGACATGGATGCGCAGGTGAGTGTTTTAGCCGAGGCGCTGCGCTGTGCAGCTGCGTGTTTTAAACGAGTTGCTGCACATCGCGCAGCTGCGTAGTTTTAGCTGAGTTCCTGCGCACACGCGCAGCTGCGTAGTTTTAGTACACAGTTGCTGCACACGCGCCAGCTGTGTGTTTTTAGCCGAGTTGCTGCGCACGCGCAGCTGCGTTCAGGACCGTGCAGGCCTTTCATTTTTGGTATCGTTTTTGCATATATAAATGGTAAAATGCAGTTTTGAACAGCGAACGCACACGCATGTGCAGCTGTGTAGTTTTAGCCGAGGTGTTTTTTTTTTTGCGCATGCGCAGCAGCTGCGCGTTCAGGACCGCGCAGGCCTTCATTTTGGTGTCGTTTTGCGATATAAATGGTAAAATGCAGTTTTGAAAGGCTGAACGACACGCATGCGCAGCTGAGTAGTTTTAATGAGTTGTTGCGCACGCGCAGCTGAGTAGTTTTAGCTGAGTTCCCGCGCGCATGCGCAGCTGTGTTCAGGACCGCGCAGGACATTTCATTTTTGTTGTCGCTTTTGCTGATATAAATGGTAAATGCAGTTTTGAACGGCGAACGACACGCATGCACAGCTGCGTAGTTTTAGGCGAGGTGCTGCGCACGCGCAGGTGCTGTAGCTCAGGACCTGCGCAGGCCTTTTCATTTTTGGTATCGTTTTGTCAGATATAAATGGTAAAATGCAGTTTTGAACAGCGAACGACACGGATGCGCAGGCGAGTTTTAGCCGAGGTGCTGGCGCATGCGCGCAGCTGCATAGTTTTAGCCGAGTTGCCGCATGCGCAGCATGAGCGCAGCTGAGTAGTTTTAGCTGCGAGTTCCTTTGCACGCGCAGCCGCGTAGTTTGACCTGAGTTCCCGCGCACGCGCAGCTGCGTTTCAGGACCGCGCAGGCCTTTCATTTTTGGTGTCGTTTTGCGTGATATAAATGGTAAAATGCAGTTTTGAACGGCGAACGCATACGGATGCGCAGCTGAGTAGTTTTAGCCGAGTTACCGCACACGCGCAGCTTGTAGTTTTAGCCGAGTTGCTGCACAACGTTTTGCGCAAAATGGTAAAATGCATTTTTGAACGTGTCGAACGATATGGATGGTAAAATGCAGTTTTGAAGGAGAACGACACGAAACGCAGCTGCGTAGTTTTAGCCGAGGTGCTGCGTATGCGCAGCTGAGTAGTTTTAGCTGAGTTCCCGCGCACGCGACTTGCCTTTCAGTTTTTGCTGCAACGTTGCGCATAAAACAGTAAATGTAGTTTTATCGAGCGTTCCGCGGACGCGCAGCTGCGTAGTTTTAACCTGAGTTGCGCGCACGCGCAGGTGTCCAGGACCGCGCAGGCCTTTCATTTTTTGGTATCGTTTTGCGATATAAATGGTAAATGCAGTTTTTGCGCGCGAACGACATACGCATGCGCAGCTGAGTAGTTTTAGTGTCGAGTTGTATATAAATGCGCAGCTTTCATAGTTGGTTTGAGTTTTTGCGCATGCGCAGTAAAGTGCAGCGAGCGGCAAAGTTGCTGCGCAAATGCAGCTTTGTAGTTTGCATTTTTGAACGTGCTGCGCATATAAATGGCTGTGTAGTTTTACCTGGAGTTGCTGCGCACGCGCAGCTGCGTTCAGGATTGTGCAGACCTTTCATTTTTGGTGTCGTTTTGCGCATATAAATGGTAAAATGCAATTTTGAAAGGCAAACGCATACGCATGCGCAGCTGCATAGTTTTAGCTGAGGTGCTGCACATGCGCAGCTGAGTAGTTTTAGCTGAGTTCCTGCGCATACGCAGCTGCCTAGTTTTACCACAGTTGCTGCGTATAGGCAGCTGCGTTCACGACTCCGCAGGCCTTTCATTTTTGGTGTCGTTTTGCGCATATAAATGGTAAAATGCAGTTTTGAAAGGCAAACGCATATGCATGCGCAGCTGAGTAGTTTTAGCCGAATTGTTGCGCATGCACAGCTGCGTAGTTTTAACACAGTTGCTGCACATGTGCAGCTGCGTTCAGAACTGCGCAGGCCTTTCATTTTGGTGTCGCTTTCATTTTGGTGTCGTTTGCGTATATAGATGGTAAAATGCAGTTTTGAAAGGCGAAAGCACACGGATGCGCAGCTGAGTAGTTTTAGACGAGTTACCGCGCATGCGCAGCTGCGTGTAGTTTTAGCCGACTTGCTGTATAACGCAGGTTTTAATTTTGATAAAATGGTAAATGCAGTTTTGAACAGCGAAACACATACGGATGCGCAGGTGAGTAGAATGAGGCGCTGCGAACGCGCAGCTGCATAGTTTTAGCCGAGTTGCTGCACATGTGCAGCTGAGTAGTTTTAGCTGAGTTCCCGCGCACGCGCAGCTGCGTAGTTTTAGCCTGAGTTGCCGCGCACGCGCAGCGGCGCTCAGGACCGTGCAGGCCTTTCATTTTTGGTGTCGCTTTTTGATATAAATGGTAAAATGCAGTTTTGAACGGCAAACGACACGGATGGATGTGCAGTTTTAGTGAGTTGAACGCGAGTGAGTTTTTGCTGAGCAGCGCAGCTGTGTAGTTTTAGCACGAGTTGCCAGCGCGCGCAGCAGGCGCGTTCAGGACCGCGCAGGCCTTTCATTTTTGGTGTCGTTTTGGCGACATAGATGGTAAAATGCAGTTTTGAACGGCGAACGATACCGATGCGCAGCTGAGTAGTTTTAGCCGAGTTGCCGCACATGCGCAGCTGAGTAGTTTTAGCTGAGTTTTGCGCATGCGCAGCAGTGTTCAGGACTGTGCAGACATTTCATTTTGCTGTCGTTTTCCATATAAATAAATGTAAAATGCTGTTTTGAACGGCGAACGATACGCACACAGCCGCGTAGTTTTAGGGCGAGGTGCGCGCATGCGCAGGTGCGCTCAGGACCGCGCAGCCTTTTCATTTTTGCGTGTTTTTTCAGATATAAATGGTAAAATGCTGTTTTGAACGGTTAACGCATACGCATACACAGGAGTAGTTTTAGCCGAATTGTTGCGCATGCGCAGCTGCGTAGTTTTTAACACAGTTGCTGCGCACGCGCAGCTGGCGCTCAGAACCGCGCAGGCCTTTCATTTTTTGGTGTCGCATTTTTGCGCATATAGATGGTAAAATGCAGTTTTGAACGTCGAACACATACGCAAGCGTAGCTGCGTAGTTTTAGACGAGTTACTGCGCATGCGCAGCTTTGTAGTTTTTAGCCGAGTTGCTGCAAACGCTTTGGCGATAAAATGGTAAATGCAGTTTTGAACGGCGAACGCATGGATGCGCGCGCAGGCAGCATAGTTTTAGCCGAGTTGCTGCACGCGCAGCTGCGTAGTTTTAGCTGAGTTCCCGCACATGTGCAGCTGCGTAGTTTTAGCACAGTTGCTGCACACGCGCAGCCGCGAGTTTTAGCTGAGTTGCCGCGCACGCGCGCAGCTGCGTTCAGGACCGTGCAGGCCTTTCATTTTGGTATCGTTTTGCATATATAAATGGTAAATGCAGTTTTGAACAGCGAACGCAGTTTTACGTGCAGCAGCTGCGTAGTTTTAGCCGAGTTGCGTGCACACGCAGCAGCTGCGTTCAGGACCGCGCAGGCCTTTCATTTTTTTTTCGTTTTGCGGATATAAATGGTAAAATGCAGTTTTGAATGACTGAACGCACACGCATGCACAGCTGAGTAGTTTTAGCCGTTGCGCGCATGCGCAGTAGTGGCGTTCAGGAGTTTTTGCGGCCTTCATTGTTGGTGTCGTTTGCGCGATATAAATGGTACAATGCAGTTTTAAAGGCGAAACACACACGCATGCGCATCTGCAGTTTTAGCGAAGTGGCTGCGCATGCGCAGCTGCATAGTTTTAGCCGAGGTGCTGCGCATGCGCAGCAGAGTTTAGGCCTGCGCAGGCCTTTCATTGTTGGTGTCGTTTTTGCATATAAATGGTAAAATGCAGTTTTGAAATGCGAACGCACACGCATGCGCAGCTGCAGTTTTAGCCGAGGTGCTGCGCACGCGCAGCTGCATAGTTTTAGCCGAGTTACGCATGCGCAGCTGCGCGTAGTTTTAGCCGAGTTGCGCGCACGTGCAGCTGTAAAAGTAGTTTTATCTGAGTTCCCGCGCACGCGCAGCCGCGTAGTTTTACCTGAGTTCCCGTTTTGCGCAGCTGCGCTCAGGACTGTGCAGGCCTTTCATTTTTGGTGTCGTTTTTGCGATATAAATGGTAAAAATGCAGTTTTGATGTGCAGCGAACGCCACATGCGATGTGCAGCTGAGTAGTTTTAGCCGAATTGTTGCACATGCACAGCTGCGTAGTTTTAGCTGAGTTGCTGCACGCGCAGCTGCGTTCAGGACCGCGCAGGCCTTTCATTTTTGGTGTCGTTTTGCGTATATAGATGGTAAAATGCAGTTTTGAAAGTCGAACGCATACGGATGCGCAGCTGAGTAGTTTTAGCCGAGCTGCTGCGCATGCGCGCAGCTCTGTAGTTTTAGCTGTTTTGCTTTATATGCGCGCTTTTGTTTTCAGGAAAATGGTAAAATGCAGTTTTGAACAGCGAACGATACGGATGCGCAGGTGCAGTTTTAGCCGAACGCTGCGAACGCGCAGCCGCATAGTTTTTCGAGTTGCTGCACATGTGCAGCTGAGTAGGCCTTTTATTTGAGTTCATTTTGATATAAATGGTAAAATGCAGTTTTGAACAGCCGCGTAGTTGCGCAGCTGAGTAGTTTTAGCGCACGCGCATCACTGCTTCAGGACCGTGATTTTGGCCTTTCATTTTTGGTGTCGTTTTCTTATATAAATGGTAAAATGCAGTTTTGAACGGCAAACGATACGGATCGCGCAGCTGCAGTGCATAGTTTTAGAAAGGCTGCGCAGCTGACGCGTTTTAGCTGTAGTTGCGCAGCCGAGTTTTTTGCGTATGCGTTTTTGCGTAGTTATAAAACCGCGCAGTTTTGAATCATTTTTGGTGTCGCATACGCATAGATGGTAAAATGCAGTTTTGAAAGGTGAACGACACGCACGCGCAGCTGCATAGTTTTAGCTGAGTTGCTGCACATGCGCAGCTGAGTAGTTTTAGCTGAGTTCCCGCGCACGCGCAGCTGCGTAGTTTTACCACAGTTGCTGCGTATAGCGCAGCGCAGCCGCGCTCATGAGTTTTGCGACGCAGCTGCGTCAGGACTTGCAGGCCTTTTTTGGTGTCGCTTTGCGATATAAATGGTAAAATGCAGTTTTGAACGTCGAACGACACGCATGCGCGCAGCGTAGTTTTAGCCGAGTTGCTGCATATAGCGCAGCTGCGCGTTTTAGAGTTGCCGCGAGGGCTTTCATTTTGGTTTTAGCTGTCGTTGCGTATATAAATGGTAAATAGTTTTGCCGAGGTGCTGCGCATGCGCAGCTGCGTAGTTTTAGCTGAGTTACCGCATGCGCAGCAGAGTTCAGGTTTTGCGCAGGCCTTTCATTTTGGTGTCGTTTTTGCATATAAATGGTAAAATGCAGTTTTGAAAGCGAACACATACGCATGCGCAGCTGCAGTTTTAGCCGAGGTGCTGCGCATGCGCAGCTGTTTATAGTTTTAGCCGAGTTCCTGCGCTGCAGCTGCAGTTTTGCAGCTGCTGAGCATAGTTTGCATAGTTTTATCCGAGTTCCTGTGCATGCGCAGCTGTGTAGTTTTACGTCGAGTTCCTGCGCACGCGCAGCCGCGTAGTTTCAGGACTGTGCAGACCTTTCATTTTTGGTGTCGTTTTGCGCATATAAATGGTAAAATGCTATTTTGAAAGGCGAACGCATACGCATGCGCAGCTGCATAGTTTTAGCTGAGGTGCTGCACATGCGCAGCTGAGTAGTTTTAGCTGAGTTCCCGCGCACACGCAGCTGCGTAGTTTTACCACAGTTGCGCGATAGGCAGCTGCGTTCAGGACCGCGCAGGACTTTCATTTTGATGTCGTTTTGCGCATATAAATGGTAAAATGCAGTTTTGAAAGGCAAACGCATATGCATGCGCAGCTGAGTAGTTTTAGCCGAATTGTTGCGCATGCACAGCTGCGTAGTTTTAACACAGTTGTTGCAGTTGCATGCGCAGCTGCGTTTCAGAACCGCGCAGGCCTTTCATTTTGGTGTCGTTTTTATGATATAGATGGTAAAATGCAGTTTTGAAAGGCGAAGCATAACGGATGCGCAGCTGAGTAGTTTTAGACGAGTTACTGCGCATGCGCAGCTCTGTAGTTTTAGCCAGAGTTTGCTGTATAACGTTTTGCGCATAAAATGGTAAAATGCAGTTTTGAACAGCGAACGCATACGGATGCGCAGGTGCAGTTTTAGCCGAGGCGCTGCGAATGCGCAGCTGCGTAGTTTTAGCCGAGTTGCTGCACATGTGCAGCTGAGTAGTTTTAGCTGAGTTCCTGCGCATGCGCAGCTGCGTAGTTTTAGCCGAGCTGCTGCGCATGCGCAGCTGCGTTCAGGACTGTGCAGGCCTTTCATTTTTGGTTTCGTTTTTCGTATATAAATGGTAAAATGCAGTTTTGAACGGCAAACGCATACGGATGCGCAGCTGTGTAGTTGTAGCCGAGGTGCTGCGCATGCGCAGCTGTGTAGTTTTAGCCGAGTTGCTGCGCATGCGCAGCTGCGTTCAGGACTGCGCAGGCCAATCATTTTTGGTGTCGTTTTGCGCATATAGATGGTAAAATGCAGTTTTGAAAGGCGAACGCATACGCATGCGCAGCTGCATAGTTTTAGCTGGGGTGCTGCACATGCGCAGCTGAGTAGTTTTAGCTGAGTTCCTGCGCATACGCAGCTGCCTAGTTTTACCACAGTTGCAGGACGCGCAGCCGCGTAGTTCAGGACCGTGCAGGCCTTTCATTTTGGTGTCGTTTTGCGCATATAAATGGTAAAATGCAGTTTTGAACGCCGAACGACATGGATGCGCAGCTGCATTTTAGCCGAGTTATTGCATGCGCAGCTGCGTAGTTTTAGCCGCCAATCATTTTTGCTGCGTTTGCATATAAATGGCAGCTGCGTAGTTTTAGCTGAGTTCCGCGCATTTGCACCAGGCGTAGTTTTCATTTTTGGTGTCGTTTTGCATATAAATGGTAAAATGCGTAGTTTTAGGCGAACGATGCGCATGCGCAGCCGCGTAGTTTTAGGCGCAGCTGGCCAGGACCGCGCAGGCCTTTCATTTTTGGTGTCGCTTTTGTGCATATAAATGGTAAATGCAGTTTTAAAAAGGCGAACACATACGCATGCGCAGTTGCTGCAGTTTTAGCCGAGGTGTTGCGCGCGCGCAGCTGCATAGTTTTAGCCGAGTTGCCGCGCATGCGCGCAGCTGCTTAGTTTTAGCCGAGTTGTTGAGCATCTGCAGCTGCATAGTTTTATCCGAGTTCCTGTGCATGTGCAGCTGTGTAGTTTTACCTGAGTTCCCGCGCATGCGCAGCTGCGTTCAGGACTGTGCAGACCTTTCATTTTGGTGTCGTTTTTATGATATAAATGGTAAAATGCAGTTTTGAAAGGAGAACGATACGCACGCGCGCAGCTGCATAGTTTTAGCTGAGGTGCTGCACACGCGCAGCTGAGTAGTTTTAGCTGAGTTCCCGCGCAAAAGTTTTAAAATGCAGTTTTACCACAGTTGCTGCGCATAGGCAGCTGCGCTCAGGACCGCAGGCCTTTCATTTTTTGATGTCGCTTTTGCGATATAAATGGTGTAAAATGCAGTTTTGAAAGGCAAACGACATGCATGCGCAGCTGAGTAGTTTTAGCCTAATTGTTGCGCATGCGCAGCTGCATAGTTTTAACACAGTTGCTGCGCATGCGCAGCTGCGTTCAGAACTGCGCAGGCCTTTCATTTTTGGTGTCGTTTTGCGCATATAGATGGTAAAATGCAGTTTTGAAAGGCGAAAGCATACGGATGCGCAGCTGAGTAGTTTTAGACGAGTTACTGCGCATGCGCGCAGCTCTCAGTTTTAGTTTTTCATTTTTGTATAACGTTTTTGCGATATAAATGGTAAAATGCAGTTTTGAACAGCGAACGCATACGGATGCGCAGGTGCAGTTTTAGCCGAGGCGCTGCGAATGCGCAGCTGCGTAGTTTTAGCCGAGTTGCTGCACATGTGCAGCTGAGTAGTTTTAGCTGAGTTCCTGCGCATGCGCAGCTGCGTAGTTTTAGCCGAGCTGCTGCGCATGCGCAGCTGCATTCAAGACTGTGCAGGCCTTTCATTTTTGGTATCGTTTTTCGTATATAAATGGTAAAATGCAGTTTTGAACGGCAAACGCATACGGATGTGCAGCTGTGTAGTTGTAGCCGAGGTGCTGCGCATGCGCAGCTGTGTAGTTTTAGCCGAGTTGCTGCGCATGCGCAGCTGCGTTCAGGACTGCACAGGCCAATCATTTTTGGTGTCGTTTTGCGCTTATAGATGGTAAAATGCAGTTTTGAAAGGCGAACGCATACGGATGCGCAGCTGAGTAGTTTTAGCCGAGCTGCTGCACATGCGCAGCTGAGTAGTTTTAGCTGAGTTCCTGCGCATGCGCAGCTGTGTTCAGGACTGCGCAGACATTTCATTTTTGCTGTCGTTTTCCGTATATAAATGGTAAAATGCTGTTTTGAACGGCGAACGCATACGCATACACAGCTGCGTAGTTTTAGGCGAGGTGCTGCGCATGCGCAGGTGCGTTCAGGACTGCGCAGCCTTTTCATTTTTGCTGTCGTTTTCCGTATATAAATGGTAAAATGCTGTTTTGAACGGCGAACGCATACGCATACACAGCTGAGTAGTTTTAGCCGAATTGTTGCGCATGCGCAGCTGCGTAGTTTTAACACAGTTGCTGCACATGCGCAGCTGCGTTCAGAACTGCGCAGGCCTTTCATTTTTGGTGTCGTTTTGCGCATATAGATGGTAAAATGCAGTTTTGAAAGGCGAAAGCATACGGATGCGCAGCTGAGTAGTTTTAGACGAGTTACTGCGCATGCGCAGCTCTGTAGTTTTAGCCGACTTGCTGTATAACGTTTTGCGCATAAAATGGTAAAATGCAGTTTTGAACAGCGAACGCATACGGATGCGCAGGTGCAGTTTTAGCCGAGGCGCTGCGAATGTGCAGCTGCGTAGTTTTAGCCGAGTTGCTGCACATGTGCAGATGAGTAGTTTTAGCTGAGTTCCTGCAGATGCGCAGCTGCGTAGTTTTAGCACAGTTGCTGCGCATGCGCAGCTGCGTAGTTTTAACACAGTTGTTGCACGTTGTTTTCGCGATAAAATGGTAAAATGCAGTTTGAAAACGCGAACGAGTTTTACGGACGCGCAGCTGCGTAGTTTTAGCCGAGTTTATTGCGCACGCAGCGCTGCATAAGTTTTAGCTGAGGTGCTGCGCATGCAGCTGTGTAGTTTTAGCCGAGTTCCCGCGCGCGCGCAGCTGCGTTCAGGACCGCGCAGGCATTTCATTTTTGGTGTCGTTTTTTGTATATAAATGGTAAAATGCTGTTTTGAACGGCAAACGCATACGCATGCACAGCTGCGTAGTTTTAGCCGGTTGCTGGCATGCGCGATGCACAGCTGCGTTCAGGACCGCTGCTTTAATTTTGGTTTCATTTTTTTGCGATATAAATGGTAAAATGCAGTTTTGAATGGAGAACGACACGCACGCGCAGGTGCGTAGTTTTAGCCGAGTGCTGCGCACGCGCAGCAGCATAGTTTTAGCTGAGTTGCTGCGCATGCGCAGCTGAGTAGTTTTAGTCGAGTTACCTGCGCACGCGCAGCTGCATAGTTTTATCCGGAGTTCCTGTTTTGCGCAGCTGCGTAGTTTGGACCTGAGTTCCATAGTTTTGCGCATGCGCAGCTGCGTTTCGCTCAGGACCGCGCAGGCCTTTCATTTTTTGGTGTCGTTTTGCGCATATAAATGGTAAAATGCAGTTTTGAATGGCGAACGCATACGCATGCGTGTGCTGTTTTAGTTTTAGCGCTGCGCGCACGCGCAGCTTGTAGTTTTAGCCGAAGTTGCTGCACAACGCGCAGCTGAAAATGGTTTGCAGTGGAGTTCCTGCGCATAAACAGCTGCGTAGTTTTGAAGCCAGTTGCTGCATGCGCGCAGCTGCGTAGTTTTAGCCGAATGTTGCTGCGCACGCGCAGCTGCGTTCAGGACCGTGCAGGCCTTTCATTTTTGGTATCGTTTTGCATATATAAATGGTAAAATGCAGTTTTGAACGGCGAACGCACACGCATGCTGTTTTGCAGCTGTGTAGTTTTAGCCGAGGTGCTGCAGCTGCACTGAGTTCCCGCGCAGCGCAGCGTTCAGGACCGCGCAGGCCTTTCATTTTTGGTGTCGTTTTGCGGATATAAATGGTAAAATGCAGTTTTGAACAACGAATGCATACGCATGCACAGCTGCATAGTTTTAGCCGTTGCTGCGCATGCGCAGTTGCATTCAGGACTGCATCGGCCTTTCATTGTTGGTGTCAGCTTTTGCATATAAATGGTACAATGCAGTTTTAAAAGGCCGTTAACACACACGCAGCGCATCTGCAGTTTTAGCCGAGTGGCTGTGCGCGCGCGCAGCTGCATAGTTTTAGCCGAGGTGCTGCACATGCGCAGCAGAGTTTAGGCCTGCGCAGGCCTTTCATTGTTGGTGTCGTTTTGTGCATATAAATGGTACAATGCAGTTTTAAAACGCGAACGCATACGCATGCGCAGCTGCAGTTTTAGCCGAGGTGCTGCGCATGCGCAGCTGCATAGTTTTAGCCGAGTTGCTGCGCATGCGCAGCTGCTTAGTTTTAGCCGAGCTGCTGCGCATGTGCAGCTGCATAGTTTTATCCGAGTTCCTGTGCATGCGCAGCTGAGTAGTTTTACCTGAGTTCCTGCGCATGCGCAGCTGCGTTCAGGACTGTGCAGACCTTTCATTTTTGGTGTCGTTTTGCGCATATAAATGGTAAAATGCAGTTTTGAAAGGCGAACGCATATGCATGCGCAGCTGAGTAGTTTTAGCCGAATTGTTGCGCATGCACAGCTGCGTCGTTTTAACACAGTTGTTGCACATGCGCAGCTGCGTTCAGAACTGCGCAGGCCTTTCATTTTTGGTGTCGTTTTGCGCATATAGATGGTAAAATGCAGTTTTGAAAGGCGAAAGCATACGGATGCGCAGCTGAGTAGTTTTAGAAGAGTTACTGCACATGCGCAGCTGCGTAGTTTTGACCGAGGTGCTGCGCATGCGCAGCTGCGTTCAAGACTGTGCAGGCCTTTCATTTTTGGTATCGTTTTTCGTATATAAATGGTAAAATGCAGTTTTGAACGGCGAACACATACGGATGTGCAGCTGTGTAGTTGTAGCCGAGGTGCTGCACATGCGCAGCTGCGTTCAGGACTGCGCAGGCCAATCATTTTTGGTGTCGTTTTGCGCATATAAATGGTAAAATGCAGTTTTGAACGTCGAACACATACGCAAGCGTAGCTGCGTAGATTTAGACGAGTTACTGCACATGTGCAGCTGTGTAGTTTTAGCTGAGTTGCTGCACAACATTTTGCGCATGAAATGGTAAAATGCAATTTTGAACGGCGAACACATACGGATGCACAGGTGCAGTTTTGGTGTCGCTTTTTGGATATAATGGCAGCTGCATAGTTTTAGCCGAGTTCCTGCATATGCGCAGCTGAGTAGTTTTAGCACAGTTGCTGCGCATGCGCAGCTGTTTAGTTTTAACACAGTTGTTGCACCACGTTTTGTGCATAAAATGGTAAAATGCAGTTTTAAACGTCGAACGCATACGGATGCACAGCTGCGTAGTTTTAGCCGAGTTATTGCGCATGTGCAGCTGCATAATTTTAGCCGAGGTGCTGCACATGCGCAGCTATGTTCTTTTAGCCGAGTTCCTGCGCATGCGCAGCTGCGTTCAGGACTGCACAGGCATTTCATTTTTGGTGTCGTTTTGTATATAAATGGTAAAATACAGTTTTGAACGGCGAACGACATACGCATGCGCAGCTGCGTAGTTTTAGCCGAGTTGCTGCGTACGCGCAGCTGCCGCGCTCAGGTACAGCCTTTCATTTTTGCATCAACGTTTTGTATATAAATGGTAAAATGCAGTTTTGAACGAGAGAACGATACGGACGCGCAGGTGTTTGTTTAGCGCACGCCGCTGTAGTTTTATGCGCGCAAACGCGCAGCTGCATAGTTTTAGCCGGTGTTTTCCCGCGCATGCGCAGCTGCGTAGTTTGACCTGAGTTCCTGCGCATGCGCAGCTGCGTTCAGGACTGTGCAGGCCTTTCATTTTTGGTGTCGTTTTGCGGATATAAATGGTAAAATGCAGTTTTGAACGACGAATGCATACGCATGCACAGCTGCATAGTTTTAGCCGTTGCTGCGCACGCGCAGTTTGCAGTTCAGGACTGCATCGGCCTTTCATTTTGGTGTCATTTTACGATATAAATGGTAAAATGCAGTTTTAAAAGGCGAACACATACGCATGCGCATCTGCAGTTTTAGCCGAGTGGCTGTGCATGCGCAGCTGCATAGTTTTAGCCGAGGTGCTGCGCATGCGCAGCAGAGTTTAGGCCTGCGCAGGCCTTTCATTGTTGGTGTCATTTTGTGCATATAAATGGTACAATGCAGTTTTAAACGCGAACGACGCGAAAACGCGCAGCTGCAGTTTTAGCCGAGGTGCTGCGCATGCGCAGCTGCATAGTTTTAGCTGAGTTGCTGCGCATGCGCAGCTGCTTAGTTTTAGCCGACCTGCTGCGCATGTGCAGCTGCATAGTTTTATCCGCAGTTTCCTGTGCACGCGCAGCTGCTGTAGTTTTAGTTTTGAGTTCCTGCGCATGCGCAGCTGCGTTCAGGACTGTGCAGACCTTTCATTTTTGGTGTCGTTTTGCGCATATAAATGGTAAAATGCAGTTTTGAACAGCGAACGCATATGCATGCGCAGGTTTAGTTTTAGGCGAGTAAACGAGGTGCTGCAGGAACGCGCAGCTGCATAGTTTTAGCCGAGTTGCTGCACATGTGCAGCTGAGTAGTTTTAGCTGAGTTCCTGCGCATGCGCAGCTGCGTAGTTTTAGCCGAGCTGCTGCGCATGCGCAGCTGCGTTCAGGACTGTGCAGGCCTTTCATTTTTGGTATCGTTTTTCGTATATAAATGGTAAAATGCAGTTTTGAACGTCGAACACATACGCAAGCGTAGCTGCGTAGTTTTAGACGAGTTACTGAGCATGCGCAGCTTTGTAGTTTTAGCCGAGTTGCCTTGCATAACGTTTTATGCGATAAAATGGTAAAATGCAGTTTTGAACAGCGAACGATACGGATGCGCAGGTGCAGTTTTTTAGGAGTTTTGCGCATAGATGCGTAAGTTTTAGCCGAAGTTGCTGCGCATACGCGCAGCTACTATGCGTAGTTTTAGCTGAGTTCCTGCGCATGCAGCAGCCGCGTAGTTTTAGCACAGTTGCTGCACATGCTCAGCTGCATAGTTTTAGCCTGTTGTTGCTGCGCAAACGCGCAGCTGCATTCAGGACTGTGCAGGCCTTTCATTTTTGGTATCGTTTTGCATATATAAATGGTAAAATGCAGTTTTGAACAGCGAATGCATACGCATGTGCAGCTGTGTAGTTTTAGCCGAGGTGCTGCACATGCGCAGCTGCGTTCAGGACTGCGCAGGCCTTTCATTTTTGGTATCTTTTTGCGGATATAAATGGTAAAATGCAGTTTTGAATGACTGAATGCATACGCATGCACAGCTGCATAGTTTTAGCCGTTGCTGCGCATGCGCAGTTGCGTTCAAGTTGCATCGGCCTTTCATTGTTGGTGTCATTTACGCGACATAAATGGTACAATGCAGTTTTGAAAGGCGAACACATACGCATGCGCAGCTGCAGTTTTAGCCGAGGTGCTGCGCGCGAGCCGAGTAGTTTTAGCCGAGTTGCTGCACGCGCAGCTGTTTAGTTTTAGTGAGTTCCTGCGCACGCGCAGCTGCATAGTTTTAGCTGAGTTGCTGCGCGCGCGCAAATGAGTTCAAATGCAGGTTCATTTTTGGTGTCGTTTTTGCGATATAAATGGTAAAATGCAGTTTTAAAACGCGAGTTGCATACGCACGCGCAGCTGCAGTTTTAGCCGAGTTGCCGCGCATGCGCAGCTGTGTTTAGTTTTAGCGCAGGCCTTTCATTTTTGGTGTCGTTCAGGACCGCATATAAATGGTAAAATGCAGTTTTAAACGTTTTGAACGACATGCATGCGCAGCTGCAGTTTTAGCCGAGAATGTTGCGCATGCGCAGCTGCGTAGTTTTAGCCGAGTTGCTGCGCACGCGCAGCTGCTTAGTTTTAACCGAGTTGCCGCGTTTTGCGCAGCTGCATAGTTTTTTGAGTTCCCGCGCACGCGCAGCTGCGTAGTTTTAGCTGAGTTCCCGCGCACGCGCAGCATGTTTCAGGACCGTGCAGACCTTTCATTTTTTGGTGTCGTTTTTGCGCATATAAATGGTAAAATGCAGTTTTGAAAGGCGAACGCATATGCATGCCCAGCTGAGTAGTTTTAGCCGAATTGTTGCGCATGCGCAGCCGCGTAGTTTTAACCAGTTGTTGCGCACGCGCAGCTGCGTTCAGAACCGCGCAGGCCTTTCATTTTGGTGTCGTTTTGCGATATAGATGGTAAAATGCAGTTTTGAAAGGCGAACGCATAATGGATGTGCAGCTGAGTAGTTTTAGAAGAGTTACCGCGCATGCGGAGCTCTGTAGTTTTAGGACTTGCTGTATAATTTTTTTTTGATAAAATGGTAAAATGCAGTTTTGAACAGCGAACGCACACGGACGCGCAGGTGCAGTTTTTGCCGCATAACGCAGCAGATGGTGTAGTTTTAGCCGAGTTGCTGCACATGCGCAGCTGAGTAGTTTTATTTGAGTTCCCATTTTGCGCGCAGCCGCGTAGTTTTTAAACAGTTGCTGCACGCGCACGCGCAGCTGCGCGTTCAAGACTGTGCAGGCCTTTCATTTTTGGTATCGTTTTTCGTATATAAATGGTAAAATGCAGTTTTGAATGGCGACAACATACGGATGTGCAGTTTTGAAGTCGAGCCGAGGTGCCGTGCATGCGCAGCTGTGTAGTTTTAGCCGAAGTTGCCGCGCATGCGCAGCTGGTAGTTTCAGGACCGCGCAGGCCAATCATTTTTGGTGTGGTTTTGCGCATATAGATGGTAAAATGCAGTTTTGAAAGGCGAACGCATACAGATGCGCAGGTGAGTAGTTTTAGCCGAGCTGCTGCACATGCGCAGCTGAGTAGTTTTAGCTGAGTACCTGCGTATGCGCAGCTGTGTTCAGGACTGCGCAGACATTTCATTTTTGGTGTCGTTTTGCGCATATAAATGGTAAAATGCAGTTTTGAACGCGAACACACACGCATGTGCAGCTGTGTAGTTTTAGCGAAGTTACCGCATGCGCAGCTGTGTAGTTTTAGCTGAGTTGCTGCACAACATGCGCACATGAAATGGTAAAATGCAGTTTTGAGTTGCTGCACATCATGCGCAGGTGCAGTTTTGCATAAAATGGGCTTTTGCATTTTTGGTGTCGTTTGCGATATAGCAGGTAAAATGCAGTTTTATCCGAGTTCCTGTGCATGCGCAGCTGCGTAGTTTTACCTGAGTTCCTGCGCATGCGCAGCTGCGTTCAGGACTGTGCAGACCTTTCATTTTTGGTGTCGTTTTGCGCATATAAATGGTAAAATGCAGTTTTGAACAGCGAACGCATACGGATGCGCAGGTGCAGTTTTAGCCGAGACGCTGCGAATGCGCAGCTGCGTAGTTTTAGCCGAGTTGCTGCACATGTGCAGCTGAGTAGTTTTAGCTGAGTTCCTGCGCATGCGCATTTTTGCGTACAGTTTACCACAGTTGCTTTATAAATCGCGCAGCTGCAGTTTTCAGGACTGTGCAGGCCTTTCATTTTTGGTATCGTTTTTCGTATATAAATGGTAAAATGCAGTTTTGAACGGCGAACGCATATGCATGTGCAGCTGTGTAGTTTTAGCCGAGGTGCTGCGCATGCGCAGCTGTGTAGTTTTAGCCGAGTTGCTGCGCATGCGCAGCTGCGTTCAGGACTGCGCAGGCCAATCATTTTTGGTGTTGTTTTGCGCATATAGATGGTAAAATGCAGTTTTGAAAGGCGAACGCATACGGATGCGCAGCTGAGTAGTTTTAGCCGAGCTGCTGCGCATGCGCAGCTGTGTAGTTTTTAGCTTGAGTTCCGTTTTGCGCGCGCGCAGTTTTTGCGTTCAGGACTGCGCAGACATTTCATTTTTGGTGTCGAGGCGCATATAAATGGTAAAATGCAGTTTTGAACGTCAAACGATACGCAAGCCGCAGCTGCGTAGTTTTAGACGAGTTGCCGCGCATGCGCAGCTGTGTAGTTTTAGCTGAGTTGCATTTTGGTTTCATTTGCGCGCATGAAATGGTAAAATGCAAGTTTTTGAACGGCGAACGCAGGAGTTGCGCACATTGGGCAGGTGCAGTTTTAGCGAAGTTGCCGCGCGAACCGCGCAGCTGTTTTAGCCGATAAAATTCCTGAGGTGTGTAGCTGATAGTTTTTAGTAGTTTAACGAAGCGCAGCCCGCGCAGCAGTTGTGGCGCACGCTTGACATAAATGGTAAAATGCAGTTTTAAACAAGGACCGCGCAGATATGCGCATGCGCAAATGCGTAGTTTTAGCCGAGTTATTGCGCATGTGCAGCTGCATAATTTTAGCCGAGGTGCTGCGCATGAGCAGCTGTGTTCTTTTAGCCGAGTTCCTGCGCATGCGCAGCTGCGTTCAGGACTGCACAGGCATTTCATTTTTGGTGTCGTTTTCTGTATATAAATGGTAAAATACTGTTTTGAACGGCGAACGCATACGCATACACAGCTGCGTAGTTTTAGCCGAGGGGCTGCGCATGCGCAGCTGCGTTCAGGACTGCACAGGCCTTTCATTTTTGGTATCGTTTTGTGTATATAAATGGTAAAATGCAGTTTTGAACGGAGAACGCATACGCATGCGCAAGTGCTGTTTTAGCCGAGGTGCTGCGCATGCGCAGCTGCATAGTTTTAGCCGAGTTCCTGTGCACGCGCAGCTGCGTAGTTTGACCTGAGTTCCTGCGCATGCGCAGCTGCGTTCAGGACTGTGCAGGCCTTTCATTTTTGGTGTCGTTTTGCGTATATAAATGGTAAAATGCAGTTTTGAACAGCGAACGCATACGCATGTGCAGCTGTGTAGTTTTAGCCGAGGTGCTGCACATGCGCAGCTGCGTAGTTTTAGCCGAGTTGCTGCACACGCAGCTGAGTAGTTTTAGCTGAGTTCCGGCGCAGGCCAGCCGCATGTTTTACCACAGTTTTGCCCATATAAATACGCAAATGCGTTCAGTTTTGCGCAGGCCTTTCATTTTGGTTTCGTTGGCGAATATAAATGGTAAAATGCAGTTTTGAAGGGAGTTGGGCATATGCATGCGCAGCTGAGTAGTTTTATGAGTGTTGCGCACATGCGCAGCTGTGTAGTTAGCTGAGTTCCCGCGCATGCGCAGCTGCGTTCAGGTTTGCGCAGGCATTTCATTTTTGGTGTCGTTTTGCGTATATAAATGGTAAAATGCAGTTTTGAACGGCGAACGCACACGGATGCGCAGCTGAGTAGTTTTAGACGAGGGCTGCGCACGCGCAGCTGCGTTCAGGACCGCGCAGGCTTCATTTTGCGTAACGTTTTGCGTATAAAATGGTAAAATGCAGTTTTGAATGGAGAATGCACACGGATGCGCAGGTGCAGTTTTAGTCGGAGGTGACGCGCAGCCGCAGCAGCATAGTTTTAGCTGAGTGTTTCGCATTTGCGAGCTGAGTAGTTTTAGTCGAAGCGCGCATGCACAGCTGCATAGTTTTATCCGAGTTTTACGCGCAGCCGCGTAGTTTGACCTGAGTTCCCGCGCACGCGCAGCTGCGTTCACGACTGCGCAGGCCTTTCATTTTTGGTGTCGTTTTGCGCATATAAATGGTAAAATGCAGTTTTGAACATCGAACACATACGCAAGCGTAGCTGCGTAGTTTTAGACGAGTTACTGCGCATGCGCAGCTCTGTAGTTTTAGCTGAGTTGCTGCACAACGTTTTGCGCATGAAATGGTAAAATGCAGTTTTGAACGGCGAACGCATATGGATGCACAGGTGCAATTTTAGCCGAGGCACTGCGAATGCGTAGCTGCGTAGTTTGAGCCGAGTTGCTGCACATGCGCAGCTGCGTAGTTTTAGCTGAGTTCCTGCGCATGCACAGCTGCGTAGTTTTAGCACAGTTGCTGCGCATGCGCAGCCGCGTAGTTTTAGCCGAGTTGCCGCGCATAAATGGCAGCCGCGTTTTCAGGACTGTGCAGGCCTTTCATTTTTGGTATCGTTTTGCATATATAAATGGTAAAATGCAGTTTTGAACAGCGAATGCATACGCATGTGCAGCTGTGT
Organism: Huso huso; assembly: GCA_036884735.1. Taxonomy (NCBI): domain Eukaryota; kingdom Metazoa; phylum Chordata; class Actinopteri; order Acipenseriformes; family Acipenseridae; genus Huso; species Huso huso. Next base: position 117,945 of record JAHFZB010000085.1, read on the forward strand.
CGTTTTAGTCGAGGTGCTGCACATGCGCAGCTGCGTAGTTTTAGCCGAGTTGCTGCAACACGCGCAGCTGAGCAGTTTTAGCTGAGTTCCCGCGCACGCGCAGCCGGGCGAAGTTTTTACCACAGTTGCTGCGCACGCAGATGCGTTCAGGACCGCGCAGGCCTTTCATTTTTGGTGTCGTTTTATGATATAAATGGTAAATGCAGTTTTGAACGGGGAATGCATACGCGCATGCGCAGCTGAGTAGTTTTAGCCGAATTGTTTTGCGAGTTGCGCAGCCGCGTAGTTTTAACTGAGTTGTTGCACACGCGCAGCTGGGCGCTCAGAACTGCGCAGGATTTTTCTTTTTTTGGTGTCGTTTTATGACATAGATGGTAAATGCAGTTTTGAAAGGCGAAAGCACGGATGCGCAGCTGAGTAGTTTTAGACGAGTTACCGCGCATGCGTTTCTGTAGTTATAGCCTTTCATTTGTTGTATAACGTTTTGTACATAAAATGGTAAAATGCAGTTTTGAACAGCGAACGACACGGATGCGCAGGTGCAGTTTTAGCCGAGGCGCTGCGAATGCGCAGCTGCGTAGTTTTAGCCATGTTGCTGCACATGTGCAGCTGAGTAGTTTTAGCTGAGTTCCCGCGCATGCGCATTTTTGGCGTAGTTTTACCACAGTTGCTGCGCATGCGCAGCTGCATAGCGCTCACGACCGCGCAGGCCTTTCATTTTGGTGTTTTGCGCATATAAATGGTAAAATGCAATTTTGAAAGGCAAACGCATATGCATGCGCAGCTGAGTAGTTTTAGCCGAATTGTTGCGCATGCGCAGCTGCGTAGTTTTAACACAGTTGCTGCGCATGCGCAGCTGCGTTCAGAACTGCGCAGGCCTTTCATTTTTGGTGTCGTTTTGCGCATATAGATGGTAAAATGCAGTTTTGAAAGGCGAAAGGATACGGATACGCAGCTGAGTAGTTTTAGACGAATTACTGCGCATGCGCAGCTCTGTAGTTTTAGCCGACTTGCTGTATAACGTGTTTTTGCGATAAAATGGTAAAATGCAGTTTTGAACAGCGAACGACACGGATGCGCAGGTGCAGTTTTAGCCGAGGCGCGTGTAACGCGCAGCCGCTGTAGTTTTAACGAGTTGCCAGATGTGCAGCTGTGTAGTTTTAGCTGAGCGCGCGCGCGCAGCTGCATAGTTTTAGCACAGTTGCCGCGCATGCGCAGTTTTGAAGTTCAGGACCGTGCAGCGAGCAACTGCATTCAGGACCGTGGAGGCCTTTTTTTGGTATCGTTTTGCCATATAAATGGTAAAATGCAGTTTTGAACGGCGAACGACACACGGATGCGCAGCTGCGCAGTTTTAGCCGGATTGTGCTGCGCATGCGCAGCTGTGTAGTTTTAAGCCGATAGTTTGCTGCGCACGCGCACGCGCAGCTGCGTTCAGGACCGCGCAGGCCAATCATTTTGGTGTCGTTTTGGCGACATAGATGGTAAAATGCAGTTTTGAAAGGCGAAGACACACGCATGCGCAGGTGAGTAGCCTTTTCATTTTTGGTACGGTTGCCGCGCACGCGCAGCTGCATAGTTTTAGCCGAAGTTGCTGCACACACGCAGCTGAGTAGTTTTAGCTGAGTTCCTGCGCACGCGCAGCCGCGTAGTTTTAGCACAGTTTGCGCACGCGCATGGTGGCGCTCAGGACCGCGCAGGCATTTCATTTTGGTGTCGTTTTTTTGTATATAAATGGTAAAATGCTGTTTTGAACGGCGAATGCATACGCATACACAGCCGCGTAGTTTTAGCTGAGGGTTGCGACTGCGCAGCTGCGTTCATGACCGCGCAGGCCTTTCATTTTGGTATCGCTTTTGCGGATATAAAATGGTAAAATGCAGTTTTGAACGACGAATGCATACGCATGCGCAGCTGCATAGTTTTAGCCGTTGGTGCGCATGCGCAGCAGGCGTTCAGGACTTTTAGCCTTTCATTGTTGGTGTGATTTTACGACATAAATGGTACAATGTAGTTTTAAAGGCGAAGGACACGGATGCGCATCTGTAGTTTTAGCCGAGTGGCTGTGCATGTGCAGCTGCATAGTTTTAGCCGAGGTGCTGCGCATGCGCAGCAGAGTTTAGGCCTGCGCAGGCCTTTCATTGTTGGTGTTGTTTTGTGCATATAAATGGTACAATGCAGTTTTAAAACGCGAACGCATACGCATGCGCAGCTGCAGTTTTAGCCGAGGTGCTGCGCATGCGCAGCTGCATAGTTTTAGCCGAGTTGCTGCGCATGCGCAGCTGCTTAGTTTTAGCCGAGCTGCTGCGCATGTGCAGCTGCATAGTTTTATCCGAGTTCCTGTGCATGCGCAGCTGTGTAGTTTTACCTGAGTTCCTGCGCATGCGCAGCTGCGTTCAGGACTGTGCAGACCTTTCATTTTTGGTGTCGTTTTGCACATATAAATGGTAAAATGCAATTTTGAAAGGCGAACGCATACGCATGCGCAGCTGCATAGTTTTAGCTGAGGTGCTGCACATGCGCAGCTGAGTAGTTTTAGCTGAGTTCCTGCGCATACGCAGCTGCGTAGTTTTACCACAGTTGTTGGGCGATAGGCAGCCGCGTTCACGACTCCGCAGTCCTTTCATTTTTGGTGTCGTTTTGCATATAAATGGTAAAATGCAGTTTTGAAAGGCAAACGCATATGCATGCGCAGCTGAGTAGTTTTAGCCGAATTGTTGCGCATGCGCAGCTGCGTAGTTTTAACACAGTTGCTGCACATGCGCAGCTGCGTTCAGAACTGCGCAGGCCTTTCATTTTTGGTGTCGTTTTGCGACATAGATGGTAAAATGCAGTTTTGAAAGGCAAAGCACACGGATGCGCAGCTGAGTAGTTTTAGATGAGATACCGCATATGCGCAGCTCTGTAGTTTTAGCCGACTTGTTGTATAACGTTTTAGCGATAAAATGATAAAATGCAGTTTTGAACAGCGAACGACACGGACGCGCAGGTGCAGTTTTAGCCGAGGCGCCTGCGAACGCAGCTGCATAGTTTTAATGAGTTGCTGCACATGTGCAGCTGAGTAGTTTTAGCTGAGTTCCTGCGCACGCGCAGCTGCGTAGTTTTAGCACAGTTGCTGCGCACGCGCAGCAGCGTAGTTTTAACACAGTTGTTGGCTTTGGCGCGATAAAATGGTAAAATGCAGTTTTAAACGAACGAAAACGGATGCTCAGTTGCGTAGTTTTGCCGAGGCGAACGATACGCACGTGCAGCTGCATAGTTTTAGCGAGAGTTGGCGCACATGCAGCTGTGTAGTTTTAGCCGAGTTCCTGCGCACGCGCAGCTCTGTTCAGGACCGCGCAGGCATTTCATTTTTGGTGTCGCTTTTTTTGTATATAAATGGTAAAATGCTGTTTTGAACGGCAAACGGATACACACGCATGCGCAGGTGCGTAGTTTTAGCCGAGGGGTTGCGCGCACGCGCAGCTGGCGTTCAGTTTTAGCAGGCCTTTAATTTTTGCATCGCTGGCGCGATATAAATGGTAAAATGCAGTTTTGAATGGAGAACGACACGCATGCGCAGTTTTGTTTTTGCATAGTTTTAGCCGAGTTGCTGCGCATGCGCAGACCGCATAGTTTTAGCATTTTTTTTCGCATGTATATATAGATGGCTGAGTTGCTGCGGATGCGCAGCTGCATAGTTTTATCCGAAGTTCCTGCACAAGCGTAGTGCTTGACCTGAGTTCCTGGCATGCGCAGTTGGACGTGCAGTTTTGCACGTTGCTGCACACGCGCAGCGCAGCGTAGTTTTAGCCGAGTTGCCGCGCATGCGCAGCTGCGCTCAGGACCGTGCAGGCTTTTCATTTTTGGTATCGTTTTGCATATATAAATGGTAAAATGCAGTTTTGAACAGCGAACGACACGCACGCGCAGGCAGCTGTGTAGTTTTAGCCGAGGTGCTGCGCATGCGCGCAGCTGCATAGTTTTAGCCTGAGTTGCTGCACATACGCAGCTGAGTAGTTTTAGCTGAGTTCCCGCGCACGCGCAGCCGCGTAGTTTTACCACAGTTGCTGCGCATGCGCAGCTGCGCGTTCAGGACCGCGCAGGCCTTTCATTTTTGGTGTCGCTTTTGCGATATAAATGGTAAAATGCAGTTTTGAAAGGCAAACGATATGCATGCGCAGCTGAGTAGTTTTATCCGAGTTGTTGCGCATGCGCAGCTGCGTAGTTTTAGCACAGTTGCTGCACATGCACAGTTGGGCGCTCAGAACTGCGCAGGATTTTCATTTTGGTGTCGCGAGCGACATAGATGGTAAAATGCAGTTTTGAAAGGCCAAAGCATATGGATGCGCAGCTGAGTAGTTTTAACGAAGTTGCCGCGCGCATGCGCTCAGGACTCTGCAGTTATAGCTGATTTTGGTAACGTTTTGCATATAAAATGGTAAAATGCAGTTTTGAACAGCGAACGCACGATGCGCAGGTGCAGTTTTTTTACAGGGCGCTGCAGAACGCGCAGCTGCGTAGTTTTAGCGAGTTGCTGCACATGTGCAGCTGAGTAGTTTTAGCTGAGTTCCTGTGCACGCGCAGCTGCGTAGTTTTAGCACAGTTGTTTGCGATATGCAGCGGCGTTGCGTGGTCACCGCGCAGGCCTTTCATTTTGGTGTCGCTTTGCATGCGCGATATAAATGGTAAAATGCAGTTTTGAAAGGTAAACGACATGCATACGCGCAGCTGAGTAGTTTTAGCCGAATTGTTGCGCACGCGCAGCCGCGTAGTTTTAGCACAGTTGCCGGCGCGCGCAGCTGGCGCTCAGAACCGCGCAGGCCTTTCATTTTTGGTGTCGTTTTGCATATATAAATGGTAAAATGCAGTTTTGAACAGCGAACGCATACGCATGTGCAGCTGTGTAGTTTTAGTCGAGGTGTTGCATATATAGCCTGCGTAGTTTTAGCCGAGTTGCTGCACATACGCAGCTGAGTAGTTTTAGCTGAGTTCCTGCGCATGCGCAGCTGCGTAGTTTTACCACAGTTGCTGCGTATACGCAGCTGCGTTCACGACTGCGCAGGCCTTTCATTTTTGGTGTCGTTTTGCGTATATAAATGGTAAAATGCAGTTTTGAAAGGGAAACGCATATGCATGCGCAGCTGAGTAGTTTTAGCCGAATTGTCCAGGCGCATGCGCGCAGCTGCGTAGTTTTAACACAGTTGCTGCACATGCGCAGCTGCGTTCAGAACTGCGCAGGATTTTCATTTTTGGTGTTGTTTTGCGCATATAGATGGTAAAATGCAGTTTTGAAAGGCCAAAGCATATGGATGCGCAGCTGAGTAGTTTTAGACGAGTTACTGCGCATGCGCAGCTCTGTAGTTATAGCCGACTTGCTGTATAACGTTTTGTGCATAAAATGGTAAAATGCAGTTTTGAACAGCGAACGCATACGGATGCGCAGGTGCAGTTTTGCCGGCGCTGCGAACGCGCAGCTAAATAGTTTTAGCCGAGTTGCTGCACATGTGCAGCTGAGTAGTTTTAGCTGAGTTCCCGCACGCGCAGCCGCGTCAGTTTTAGGCACAGTTTTGCTAGAGAGGGTGAAAAGGCAGCCGCGCTCACAGACTGCGCAGGCCTTTCATTTTTGGTGTCGTTTTTGCGATATAAATGGTAAAATGCAGTTTTGAAAGGCAAACGATATGCATGCGCAGCTGAGTAGTTTTAGCCGAGTTGTTGCGCACGCGCGCAGCTGCGTAGTTTTAACACAGTTGAAGGAGGCAAAGATGCGCAGCTGCGTTCAGAACTGGCGCAGGCCTTTCATTTTTTGGTGTCGTTTTGCGCATATAGATGGTGTAAAATGCAGTTTTGAAAGGCGAACACATACGGATGCGCAGCTGAGTAGTTTTAGACGAAAAGGCGAGGCATGCGCAGCTCTGTAGTTTTAGCCGACGTTGTTGTATAACGTTTTGCGCGATAAAATGGTAAAATGCAGTTTTGAACGGCGAACGCATACGGATGCGCAGGTGCAGTTTTAGCCGAGGCGCAGCGAACGCGCAGCCGTTTAGTTTTAGCTGAGTTGCCGCATGTGCAGTAAAATGTAGTTTTAGCTGAGTTCCGCGCACGCGCGCATTCAGGCTGCGTAGTTTCATTTTTTGGAGCACGCGTTGTTGCATAAAGTTAAAACCGAGTTTTGAAAGGCGCACGACACGCGCAGCTGCATCTCAGACTCTGGAGGCCTTTCATTTTGGTATCGTTTTGCGATATAGATGGTAAAATGCAGTTTTGAAAGGAGAACGACAGATTTTCACGTTTTGGATGCGTTTTAGCTGATAGATGGTTGCAGTTTTGAGCACGAACACATGCACACGCGCAGCTGCGCCGAGTTGCTGCGCATGCGCAGCCAGCGCTCAGGACCGTGTGCAGGCCTTTCATTTTGGTATCGTTTTGCGTATATAAAGGGTAAAATGCAGTTTTGAAAGGCGAATGCATACGCATGCGCAGGTGCAGTTTTAGCCGAGGTGCGAATGCGCAGCTGCGTAGTTTTAGCCGAGTTGCTGCACATGCGCAGCTGAGTAGTTTTAGCTGAGTTCCTGCGCATGCGCAGCTGCGTAGTTTTACCACATTTGCTGCGTATACGCAGCTGCGTTCACGACTGCGCAGGCCTTTCATTTTTGGTGTCGTTTTTGCATATAAATGGTAAAATGCAGTTTTGAAAGGCAAACGATACGCATGCGCAGCTGAGTAGTTTTAGGCGAATTGTTGCGCATGCGCAGCTGCGTAGTTTTAACAGTTGCTGCGCATGCGCAGCGCGCTCAGAACCGCGCAGGGATTTTTCATTTTTGGTGTCGTTTTGCGCATATAGATGGTAAAATGCAGTTTTGAACAGCGAAAGCATATGGATGCGCAGCTGAGTAGTTTTAGACGAGGTTACTGCGCACGCGCAGCTCTCAGTTTTAGCCGAATTTTGCTGTATAACGCTTTTGCGAGATAAAATGGTAAAATGCAGTTTTGAACAGCGAACGACATGGACGCGCAGGCAGTTTTAGCCGAGGCGCCTGCGCACGCGCAGCTGCATAGTTTTAGCCGCGCTGCACATGCAGCTGAGTAGTTTTAGCTGAGTTCCTGCGCACGCGCAGCCGCGTAGTTTTTGGCACAGTTGTTGCTGCGTATACGCAGTTGCGCTCAGCTGCATTCGACCGCGCAGGCCTTTCATTTTTGGTGTCGCTTTTTTGCGATATAAATGGTAAAATGCAGTTTTGAAAGGCAAACGATATGCACGCGCAGCTGAGTAGTTTTAGTCGAATTGTTGCGCATAAACGCGCAGCCGCGAAGTTTTAACACAGTTAATGTACGCGGCGCGCAGCTGCGCTCAGAACCGCGCAGGCCTTTCATTTTTGGTGTCGTTTTGCATATATAAATGGTAAAATGCAGTTTTGAACAGCGAACGACACGCGATGTGCAGCTGTGTAGTTTTAGTCGAGGTGCGCGCACGCGCAGCTGCGTAGTGCCGCCACTGCGCAGCCGTGGAGTTGCTGCACATACGCAGCTGAGTAGTTTTAGCTGAGTTCGGACAGTGAACGCGCAGCCGCGTAGTTTTACCACAGTTGCCGCGACGCGCAGCTGCATTCACGACCGCGCAGGCCTTTCATTTTTGGTGTCGTTTTGCGCATATAAATGGTAAAATGCAGTTTTGAAAGGGAACGATATGCATGCGCAGCTGAGTAGTTTTAGTCGAATTGCGCATGCGCGCAGCTGCGTAGTTTTAACACAGTTGCTGCGCGCACGCAGTTGCGCTCAGAACTGCGCAGGATTTTCATTTTTGGTGTCGCTTTTGGCGCATATAGATGGTAAAATGCAGTTTTGAAAGGCGAAAAGCATACGGATGCGCAGGTTGAGTAGTTTTAGATGGAGTTACCGCGCATGCGCAGCTGCTGTAGTTTTAGCCGATTGTTGTATAACGCTTTGGCGATAAAATGGTAAAATGCAGTTTTGAACAGCGAACGACACGGATGCGCAGGTGCAGTTTTTAGCCGATTGCTGGCGAACGCGCAGCTGCGCAGGTTTTAAAGTTGCTGCACATGTGCAGCTGAGTAGTTTTAGCTGAGTTCCCGCGCACGCGCAGCTGCGTAGTTTTAGCACAGTTGCTGCGCGCGCAGCTGCGCTCAGGACCGCGCAGGCCTTTCATTTTTGGTGTCGTTTTGGCGATATAAATGGTAAAATGCAGTTTTGAAAGGCGAACGCATATGGATGCGCAGCTGAGTAGTTTTAGCCGAGTTGCTGCGCACGCGCAGCCGCGTAGTTTTAGAGGACAGTTGGAGGCGCGCACGCGCAGTTGTTGCTCAGAACTGCGCAGGCCTTTCATTTTTGGTGTCGCTTTTTGCGATATAGATGGTAAAATGCAGTTTTGAAAGGCGAAAGATACGGATACGCAGCTGAGTAGTTTTAGTCGAATTACCGCGCACGCGCAGCTCTGTAGTTTTAGGCGAATTTGTTGTATAACGTTTTGGCGATAAATGGTAAAATGCAGTTTTGAACAGCGAAAACACGGATGCGCAGGTGCAGTTTTAGCCGAGGCGCTGCGAACGCGCAGCTGCGTAGTTTTAACCGAGTTGCTGCACATGCGGCAGCTGCGTAGTTTTATTTTGGAGTTCCCGCGCACGAGAAATTTGCGTAAAGTTTTATGCAGAGTTGCTGCGTAGTTTTAGACGAAGTTTTGCCGCGCAGGGTAGTTTTAGCGAGTTGCTGCGCACGCGCAGCTAGCGCAGGGGGACCATGCAGAATAGTTTCATTTTTGGTATCGTTTTGGTGATATAAATGGTAAAATGCAGTTTTGAACGGCGAACGATACGGACGTGCAGCTGCAGTTTAGAAGGGAGTTTGTTGCTGCGCATTTGCGCAGCTGTGTAGTTTTAGCTGAGTTCCTGCGCGCCAGCGCAGCTAGCGTTCAGGACCGCGCAGGCAATCATTTTTTGTTGGTGTCGTTTTGGCGCATATAGATGGTAAAATGCAGTTTTGAAAGGCGAAGAACACGCATGCGCAGGTGAGTAGATTTAGCCGGGCTGCTGCGCAAGCGCAGCTGCATAGTTTTAGCCGAGTTGCTGCACATACGCAGCTGAGTAGTTTTAGTTGAGTTCCGGCGCACGCGCAGCCGCGTAGTTTTAGCACAGTTGCGCGATGACGTAGCTGCGTTTTAACAGGACCGCGCAGCTGCGGCATTTCATTTTTCATGTCGTTTTTGTATATAAATGGTAAAATGCTGTTTTGAACGGCGAATGCATACGCATACACAGCTGCGTAGTTTTAGCTGAGGGGCTGCGCATGCCCAGCTGCGTTCACGACTGCGCAGGCCTTCATTTTTGGTATCGTTTTATGGATATAAATGGTAAAATGCAGTTTTGAACGATTAACGCATACGCATGCACAGCTGCATAGTTTTAGCCGTTGCTGCGCATGCGCAGTTGCGTTCAGGACCGCATCGGCCTTTTCATTGTTGGTGTGATTTTACGCATGTAAATGGTACAATGCAGTTTTAAAAGGCGAACACATACGGATGCGCAGCTGAGTAGTTTTTAGCCGAGTTGCTGCGAGTACGCAGCTGCATAGTTTTAACAGTTGCCGCGCGCCCAGCGCAGAGTTTTAGCCCGCGCAGGCCTTTCATTTTTGGTGTCGCTTTTTGATATAAATGGTAAAATGCAGTTTTGAAAGGCGAACGACATGCACGCGCAGGTGCAGTTTTATATGTGAGGTGCTGCGCACGCGCAGCTGCATAGTTTTAGCCGGAGTTGCTGCGCACGCGCAGCTGCAGTAGTTTTAGCTTTGATTTTTGCCGCGCACGTGCAGCTGCATAGTTTATCCGAGTTTTGCATGCGAGCGACACGCGTAGTTTTACCTGAGTTCCCGCGCACGCGAGGTGCAGCTCAGGACTGTGCAGACCTTTCATTTTGCGTCGTTTTTTGCATACATATAAATGGTAAAATGCAATTTTGAAAGGCGAACGCATACGCATGCGCAGCTGCATAGTTTTAGCTGAGGTGCTGCACATGCGCAGCTGAGTAGTTTTAGCTGAGTTCGCGCGCACGCAGCTGAGTAGCGTAGTTTTACCACAGTTGCTGCGTATAGGCAGCTGCGTTCACGACTCTGCAGTCCTTTCATTTTTGGTGTCGTTTTGCACATATAAATGGTAAAATGCAGTTTTGAAAGGCAAACGCATACGCATGCGCAGCTGAGTAGTTTTAGCCGAATTGTTGCGCATGCGCAGCTGCGTAGTTTTAACACAGTTGCTGCACATGCACAGCTGCGTTCAGAACTGCGCAGGCCTTTCATTTTTGGTGTCGTTTGCGCATATAGATGGTAAAATGCAGTTTTGAAAGGCAAAAGCATACGGATGCGCAGCTGAGTAGTTTTAGACGAGATACTGCATATGCGCAGCTCTGTAGTTTTAGCCGACTTGCTGTATAACGTTTTGCGCATAAAATGGTAAAATGCAGTTTTGAACAGCGAACGCATACGGATGCGCAGGTGCAGTTTTAGCCGAGGCGCTGCGAATGTGCAGCTGCGTAGTTTTTAGTCGAGTTGCTTAGCATGTGCAGCTGAGTAGTTTTAGCTGAGTTCGAGGACACGCGCAGCTGCGTAGTTTAGCACAGTTACGCGCATGCGCAGCAGCGTAGTTTTAACACAGTTGTTGCACAACGAGAGGCGATAAAATGATAAAATGCAGTTTTAAACATCGAACGATACGGACGCGCAGCTGCGTAATTTTAGCCGAAGTTATTGGCGCAGGTGCAGCTGCATAATTTAGCCGAGGTGCTGCGCATGTGCAGCTGTAGTTTTAGCCGGAGTTCCCGCGCATGCACAGCTGTGTTCAGGACTGCGCAGGCATTTCATTTTTGGTGTCGTTTTTGTATATAAATGGTAAAATACTGTTTTGAACGGCAAAATGCATGGGTTTACACAGCAGGGAATAGCAAAGAGAGGCAAGAAGGCCGAGGGGCCGCGAGCGCAGGGGCGCTCAGTACCGTTCAGGCCCTTTAATTTTGGTATCGCTTTATGTGATATAAATGGTAAAATGCAGTTTTGAATGGAGAACGATACGCATGCGCAAGTGCTGTTTTAGCCGAGGTGCCGAGGCGCGCAGCAGCATAGTTTTAGCCGAGTTGTTCGCGCATGCGCAGCTGAGTAGTTTTAGCCGAGCTGCCGCGCATACGCAGCTGCATAGTTTTATCTGAGTTCCTGTGCACGCGCAGCCGCGAGTTTGACCTGAGTTCCCGCGCACGCGCAGCCGCGCTCAGAACCGCGCAGGCCTTTCATTTTTGGTGTCGCTTTTGCGCATATAAATGGTAAAATGCAGTTTTGAAGGAAAGAAACGATACGCAAGCAGTAGAGTAGTTTTAGATGAGTTACCGCACATGCGCAGCTCCAGAAGTTTTAGCTGAGTTGCTGCACAACGTTTTGCGCGATAAAATGGTAAAATGCAGTTTTGAACGGCGAACGATATGGATGCGCAGGCAATTTTTAGCCGAGGCGCCGCGAACGCAGCTGCGTAGTTTGAGCCGAGTTGCTGCAATGCGCAGCTGCGTAGTTTTAGCTGGAGTTCCCGCGCACGCGCAGCTGCGTAGTTTTAGCACAGTTGCTGCACATGCGCAGCTCGCGTAGTTTTCGCAGGCTGCTGCATTTGCGGATGCGCAGCTGCGTTCAGGACTGTGCAGGCCTTTCATTTTGGTATCGTTTTTGCATATATAAATGGTAAAATGCAGTTTTGAACAGTTGAATGCTGCATACGCATGTGCAGCTGTGTAGTTTTTCGAGGTGCTGCACACGCAGATGCGTAGTTTTAATGAGTTGCTGCACATGTGCGCAGCTGAGTAGTTTTAGCTGAGTTCCTGCGCACGCGCAGCCGCGTAGTTTTACCACAGTTGCTGCGCGACGCGCAGCTGCGTTCAGGACCGCGCAGGCCTTTCATTTTTGGTGTCGTTTTGCGTATATAAATGGTAAAATGCAGTTTTGAACGGCAAACGACACGCACGCGCAGCTGAGTAGTTTTAAGCCGAATTGTTGGCGCACGCGCAGCTGCGTAGTTTTAACACAGTTGCTGCATACGCGCAGCTGCATTCAGAACCGCGCAGGATTTTCATTTTGGTGTCGCTTTTGCGCATATAGATGGTAAAATGCAGTTTTGAAAGGCGAAAGATACGGATGCGCAGCTGAGTAGTTTTAGACGAGTTACCGCGCATGCGCAGCTGTGTAGTTTTAGCCGACTTGCTGTATAGTTTTTTGGCGCGATAAAATGGTAAAATGCAGTTTTGAACAGCGAACATATATGGTAACGGATGCGAAGGGTGCAGTTTTAGCCGAGGCGCTGACCGCGCGCCAGCTGCGTAGTTTTAGCTGTTGCCGCACATGTGCAGCTGAGTAGTTTTAGCTGAGTTCCTGCGCATGCGCAGCTGCGTAGTTTTAGCCACAGTTGCCGCGATACGCGCAGCCGCGCTCAGGACCGCGCAGGCCTTTCATTTTTGGTGTCGCTTTTTGCGATATAAATGGTAAAATGCAATTTTGAAAGGCAAAACGACATGCATGCGCAGCTGAGTAGTTTTACACGAGTTGTTGCGCATGCGCCAGCCTGTAGTTTTACCATTGGATTGCTGCGCACGCGCAGCTGCGTTCAGAACCGCGCAGGCCTTTTCATTTTTGGTGTCGTTTGCGACACGGATGGTAAGGTGCAGTTTTGAAAGGCGAAAGGAACTGCGCAGCTGAGTAGTTTTGGGCGAATTACCGCGTTACGCGCAGCTCTTCAGGTTTGTGCAGGACTTTCTGTATAACGTTTTATGACAAAATGGTAAAATGCAGTTTGAACAGCGAACGACACGATGCGCGAGTGCAGTTTAGCCGAGGGGCTGCGTAACGCGCAGCCGCGTATTTTACCGCGTTGCTGCATGTGCAGCCGCGTGTTTTGCTGAGTTATGCGCATGCGCAGCTGCGTAGTTTTAGCACAGTTGCGGCGAATGCGCAGCTGCATAGTTTTTAGCCGCATAGTTTGCGCACTGCGCATGCTGCATTCAGGACCGAGGCCTTTCATTTTTGGTGTCGTTTTGCATATATATAGATGGTAAATGCAGTTTTGAACGGCAAACGCACACGTGCAGCTGCGAGTTTTAGCCGGTGCTGTGCATGCGCAGCTGTGTAGTTTTAGCCGAGTTGCTGCGCGCACAGTGCGTTCAGGACCGCGCAGGCCAATCATTTTTGGTGTTTTGCGACATAGATGGTAAAATGCAGTTTTGAAAGGCGAACGACACACGATCCGCAGGTGATTTAGCCAGGCTGCTGCGCGCAGCAGCATAGTTTTAGCTGAGTTGCTGCAATACGCGCAGCTGAGTAGTTTTAGCTTGTTCCTGCGCACGCGCAGCTGCGTAGGTTTTAGCATTGTTGCCGGGCATTATCGCAGCTGCGTTCCAGGACCGCGCAGGCCTTTCATTTTGGTGTCGTTTTGCGCGATATAAATGGTAAATGCAGTTTTGAACATCGAACACAATGCCAGAAGCGTAGCTGCGTAGTTTTAGACGAAAGTTACTGCGCACGCGCAGCTCTGTAGTTTAGCCGGTTGCTGCACAACGCTTTGCGCATAAAATGGTAAAATGCAGTTTGAAGCGGCGAACGACATGGATGCGCAGGTGCAATTTTAGAGGCGCTGCAATGCGCAGCTGCGTGGTTTTAGCCGATGTGAAAAGTGCTCTATTTTGTAAGACTCTGACTGAATATGCTATTCTAAAGACTGAGTCGAAAACAGAAATGGCGAACCAATAGGTGAGATTTTATTTACAAAGAAAACAAAAGTAGAGACAAAACTAACATGAGCACCAAAATAAAAACTAACCCAGGTCTGGGCACTAACTCACTTTTCAAGCCCTGACTATTGATTAGGAGTGGCTAATCCACACCCCTAATAACGAAGAACTGTACACACAAACATAATGCAATTAAATCCCATAAAGATTTACTTTAAGTCCACTGGTACATGCAATTTTTCTTTTCAGTCTTTTAATTGTCCACACTTGGTGCACTTAGTCCAGTAAAGAAAAAAAAGAAACACAGCATCTCTTTTCTTGTTCCTGGGTAATCACGTTATTTGCCAGCCACTCCACCAATTGAGTATAGGAATATGTATTCCGTTGTAGTGCTTGTACTCACAGCTTGTTGTAGCATTGCAGGTAAGTTTATATCCAATTTCAGAGCAGTGTCTTCAGTATTACTGTTCTGTCGCTGCGTTGAATTAAGTACACCAAACGCTTATTTTTAAACAGCGACCTCGCTGTATTTACGTATTTCATCGTCCTTTGAAGACTGTCCCTTACAGCCCTGCTCGCTGTATAACCATATCACCATTTAGTTTAGTACTAACAATATTTTCCACTCTTTGGCCCCACAGGCACGTCCTGCTAGGTTTTTTATAACGCAAAAAACAATCCAACACTCAGGCCTCACTGCCGTACCACCACCGCCACTTGCTACAAAACACTTTTTATTACCCAGAATCCGTTGTTACAGAGCCCCTGAGTTCCAGGAACTGGGGAATGTAGTCTTTTGCCGGCGGCCATTTTAAAACAAACGAAAGAAAAATCTTGTGACCAACAGTACAGTTATCGCTGTTCTTAAATAGA
>JAHFZB010000085.1:133056-206292 GCA_036884735.1 Huso huso
GCACATGTGCAGCTGGAGTAGTTTTAGCTGAGTTCTGCGCACGCGCAGCCGCGTAGTTTGGCACAGTTGCTGCGCACGCAGCTGGCGCTCACCACCGCGCAGGGCCTTCATTTTGGTGTCGCTTGCGCATATAACGAAATGCACTTGAGGCAACGACATGCACGCGCAGCTGGGAGAAGTTTTATTTAATTGTTACAAGACGCGCAGTCAGCGTGTTTTAATTATTGCCAGTTGCTGCGCACGCGCAGCTGGCGCCCAGAACCGGGCGCAGGCCTTTCATTTTTGGTGTCGCTTGCATATATAAATGGTAAAATGCAGTTTTGAACAGCGAATGCATACGCGCAGTGCAGCTGTGTTTTTTAGTCGAGGTGGTGCTGCGCAGCTGCGTAGTTTTAATGAAGTTGCTGCAACATACGCAGCTGAGTAGTTTAGCTGAGTTCCTGCGCACGCGAGCCTGCGTAGTTTTACCACAGTTGCTTCGCGATAACGCAGCTGCATTCACGACCGCGCAGGCCTTTCATTTTGGTGTCGTTTTGCGTATATAAATGGTAAAATGCAGTTTTGAAAGGGAAACGCATATGCATGCGCAGCTGAGTAGTTTTAGCCGAATTGTTGCGCATGCGCAGCTGGGCGTAGTTTTAACACAGTTGCTGCATCACCGCGCAGCTGCGTTCAGAACTGCGCAGGATTTTCATTTTTGGTGTCGTTTTGCGCATATAGATGGTAAAATGCAGTTTTGAAAGGCGAAAGCATATGGATGCGCAGTTGAGTAGTTTTAGACGAGTTACTGCGCATGCGCAGCTCTGTAGTTATAGCCGACTTGCTGTGCATAACGTTTTGCGCGATAAAATGGTAAAATGCAGGTTTGAACAGCGAACGACACGGATGCGCAGGTGCAGTTTTAGCCGAGGCGCTGCGAACGCAGCCGCGTAGTTTTTTAAGTTGCTGCACATGTGCAGCTGAGTAGTTTTAGCTGAGTTCCTGCGCATGCGCAGCTGCGTAGTTTTACCACAGTTGCTGCGTATACGCAGCTGCGTTCACGACTGCGCAGGCCTTTCATTTTTGGTGTCGTTTTGCGCATATAAATGGTAAAATGCAATTTTGAAAGGCAAACGCATATGCATGCGCAGCTGAGTAGTTTTAGCCGAATTGTTGCGCATGCGCAGCTGCTTAGTTTTAACACAGTTGCTGCGCATGCGCAGCTGCGTTCAGAACTGCGCAGGCCTTTCATTTTTGGTGTCGTTTTGCGCATATAGATGGTAAAATGCAGTTTTGAAAGGCGAAAGGATACGGATACGCAGCTGAGTAGTTTTAGACGAATTACTGCGCATGCGCAGCTCTGTAGTTTTAGCCGACTTGCTGTATAACGTTTTGCGCATAAAATGGTAAAATGCAGTTTTGAACAGCGAACGCATACGGATGCGCAGGTGCAGTTTTAGCCGAGGCGCTGCGAATGCGCAGCTGCGTAGTTTTAGCCGAGTTGCTGCACATGTGCAGCTGCGTAGTTTTAGCTGAGTTCCTGCGCATGCGCAGCTGCGTAGTTTTAGCACAGTTGCTGTGCATGCGCAGCTGCATAGTTTTAGCCGAGCTGCTGCGCATGCGCAGCTGCATTCGGGACTGTGGAGGCCTTTCATTTTTGGTATCGTTTTGCGTATATAGATGGTAAAATGCAGTTTTGAACGGCGAACGCATACGCATGTGCAGCTGCGTAGTTTTAGCCGAGGTGCTGCGCATGCGCAGCTGTGTAGTTTTAGCCGAGTTGCTGCGCATGCACAGCTGCGTTCAGGACTGCGCAGGCCAATCATTTTTGGTGTCGTTTTGCGCATATAGATGGTAAAATGCAGTTTTGAAAGGCGAAGACATACGCATGCGCAGGTGAGTAGATTTAGCCGGGCTGCTGCGCATGCGCAGCTGCATAGTTTTAGCCGAGTTGCTGCACATACGCAGCTGAGTAGTTTTAGCTGAGTTCCTGCGCATGCGCAGCTGCGTAGTTTTAGCACAGTTGGTGCGCATGCGCAGCTGCGTTCAGGACTGCGCAGGCATTTCATTTTTCATGTCGTTTTCTGTATATAAATGGTAAAATGCTGTTTTGAACGGCGAATGCATACGCATACACAGCTGCGTAGTTTTAGCTGAGGGGCTGCGCATGCGCAGCTGCGTTCACGACTGCGCAGGCCTTTCATTTTTGGTATCGTTTTGCGGATATAAATGGTAAAATGCAGTTTTGAACGACGAATGCATACGCATGCACAGCTGCATAGTTTTAGCCGTTGCTGCGCATGCGCAGTTGCGTTCAGGACTGCATCGGCCTTTCATTGTTGGTGTCATTTTACGCATATAAATGGTACAATGCAGTTTTAAAAGGCGAACACATACGCATGCGCATCTGCAGTTTTAGCCGAGTGGCTGTGCATGCGCCCAGCTGCATAGTTTAGTCGGGTGCTGCGCGATGCGCCAGCAGAGTTTAGGGCCCGCGCAGGCCTTCATTGTTGGTGTCGCTTTTGTGCATATAAATGGTACAATGTAGTTTTAAAACGCGAACGATTAACGCACGCGCGCAGCTGCAGTTTTAGTCGGTAAAGGTGCGCACGCGCAGCTGCATAGTTTTAGCCGAAGTTGCTGCGCATGCGCTTAATTTTAGCCGAAAGTTGCCGCGCATGTGCAGCTGCATAGTTTTATCCGAGTTCCTGTGCATGCGCAGCTGTGTAGTTTTACCTGAGTTCCTGCGCATGCGCAGCTGCGTTCAGGACTGTGCAGACCTTTCATTTTTGGTGTTGTTTTGCACATATAAATGGTAAAAATGCAATTTGAAAGGCGAACGACACGCACGCGCAGCTGCATAGTTTTAGCTGAGGTGCTGCACATGCGCAGCTGAGTAGTTTTAGCTGAGTTCCTGCGCATACGCAGCTGCGTAGTTTTACCACAGTTGCTGCGTATAGGCAGCTGCGTTCACGACTCTGCAGTCCTTTCATTTTTGGTGTCGTTTTGCGCATATAAATGGTAAAATGCAGTTTTGAAAGGCAAACGCATATGCATGCGCAGCTGAGTAGTTTTAGCCGAATTATTGCGCATGCGCAGCTGCGTAGTTTTAACACAGTTGCTGCACATGCACAGCTGCGTTCAGAACTGCGCAGGCCTTTCATTTTTGGTGTCGTTTGCGCATATAGATGGTAAAATGCAGTTTTGAAAGGCAAAAGCATACGGATGCGCAGCTGAGTAGTTTTAGACGAGATACTGCATATGCGCAGCTCTGTAGTTTTAGCCGACTTGCTGTATAACGTTTTGCGCATAAAATGGTAAAATGCAGTTTTGAACAGCGAACGCATACGGATGCGCTGGTGCAGTTTTAGCCGAGGCGCTGCGAATGTGCAGCTGCGTAGTTTTAGCCGAGTTGCTGCACATGTGCAGCTGAGTAGTTTTAGCTGAGTTCCTGCACATGCGCAGCTGCGTAGTTTTAGCACAGTTGCTGCGTATGCGCAGCTGCGTAGTTTTAACACAGTTGTTGCACAACGTTTTGCGCATAAAATGATAAAATGCAGTTTTAAACATCGAACGCATACGGATGCGCAGCTGCGTAATTTTAGCCGAGTTATTGCGCATGTGCAGCTGCATAATTTTAGCCGAGGTGCTGCGCATGTGCAGCTGTGTAGTTTTAGCCGAGTTCCTGCGCATGCACAGCTGTGTTCAGGACTGCGCAGGCATTTCATTTTTGGTGTCGTTTTTTGTATATAAATGGTAAAATACTGTTTTGAACGGCAAATGCATATGCATACACAGCTGCGTAGTTTTAGCCGAGGGGCTGCGCATGCGCAGCTGCGTTCAGTACTGTTCAGGCCTTTAATTTTTGGTATCGTTTTGCGTATATAAATGGTAAAATGCAGTTTTGAATGGAGAACGCATACGCATGCGCAAGTGCTGTTTTAGCCGAGGTGCTGCGCATGCGCGCAGCAGCATAGTTTTAGCCGAGTTGCTCCGCATGCGCGCTGGTATTTTAGCCGAGCTGCTGCACGCGCGCAGCTGCATAGTTTTATCTGAGTTCCTGTGCATGCGCAGCTGCGTAGTTTGACCTGAGTTCCTGCGCATGCGCAGCTGCGTTCACGACTGCGCAGGCCTTTCATTTTTGGTGTCGTTTTGCGCATATAAATGGTAAAATGCAGTTTTGAACGTCGAACACATACGCATAAGCGTAGCTGCGTAGTTTTAGACAGTTACTGCGCATGCGCAGCTCTAGGTTTTAGCCGAGTTGTTGCAACCGCGTTTTGCGCATAAAATGGTAAAATGCAGTTTTGAACGGCGAACGCATATGGATGCGCAGGTGCAATTTTAGCCGAGGCGCTGCGAATGCGCAGCTGCGTAGTTTTAGCCGAGTTGCTGCACATGCGCAGCTGCGTAGTTTTAGCTGAGTTCCTGCGCATGCACAGCTGCGTAGTTTTAGCACAGTTGCTGCACATGCGCAGCTGCGTGGTTAACCCGAGCTTGCCGCCTTGCGCAGCTGCGTTCAGGACTGTGCAGGCCTTTCATTTTTGGTATCGTTTTGCATATATAAATGGTAAAATGCAGTTTTGAACAGCGAATGCATACGCATGTGCAGCTGTGTAGTTTTAGCCGAGGTGCTGCACATGCGCAGCTGCGTAGTTTTAGCCGAGTTGCTGCACATACGCAGCTGAGTAGTTTTAGCTGAGTTCCTGCGCATGCGCAGCTGCGTAGTTTTAGCACAGCTGCTGTGCATGCGGTTTCGCGTTCAGAACCGCAGGCCTTTCATTTTTGGTGTCGTTTGCGACATAGATGGTAAAATGCAGTTTTGAATGGTAAAATACGATTACGCAGCTGCAGTTTTAGCGAAAGTGGCTGTGCATGCGCAGCTGCATAGTTTTAGACGAGGTGCTGAGCATGCGCAGCTGCGTTCGCGAGCGTCGCAGGCCTTTCATTTTTGGTATCGTTTTGCGGATTAAATTGTAAAATGCAGTTTTGAACGGCGAATGCATACGCATGCACAGCTGCATAGTTTTAGCCGTTGCGCATGCGCAGTTGCGTTCAGGACTGCATCGATTTTCTTTGTTGGTGTCATTTTTTTTATAACGGTGGTACAATAGTTTTGGTAATCTGCAGTTTTTTGAAAGCGCAGCTGCATAGTTTTAGCCGGTGCTGCGCATCGCCAGCAGAGTTTAGGCGCGCAGGCCTTTCATTGTTGGTGTCGTTTGTGCATATAAATGGTACAATGCAGTTTAAAATGCGAACACATTACGCATGCGCAGGCAGTTTTAGCCGAGGTGCTTGCGCAGCTGCATAGTTAAAGCTGAGTTGCTGCACATGCAAAGCGGTTTTAGCCGAGGTGCTGTGCATGTGCAGCTGCATAGTTTTATCCGAGTTCCTGTGCATGCGCAGCTGTGTAGTTTTACCTGAGTTCCTGCGCATGCGCAGCTGCGTTCAGGACTGTGCAGACCTTTCATTTTTTGGTGTCGTTTTGCGCGATATAAATGGTAAAATGCAATTTTGAAAGTGCTTAACGACACGCACGCGCAGCTGCATAGTTTTAGCTGAGGTGCTGCACATTAGCTGAGTAATTTTAGCTGAGTTCCTGCGCATACGCAGCTGCGTAGTTTTACCACATTTGCTGCGTATAGGCAGCTGCGTTCACGACTCCGCAGGCCTTTCATTTTTGGTGTCGTTTTGCGCATATAAATGGTAAAATGCAGTTTTGAAAGGCAACGATATGCATGCGCAGCTGAGTAGTCTTAGCCGAATTGTTGGCGACGCGCAGCTGCGTAGTTTTAACACAGTTGCTGCATACGCGCAGCTGCGTTCAGAACCGCGCAGGCCTTTCATTTTGGTGTCGCTTTTGCGATATAGATGGTAAAATGCAGTTTTGAAAGCGAAAGGATCCGGATACGCAGCTGAGTAGTTTTAGACGAGTTACTGCGCATGCGCAGCTCTGTAGTTTTTAGCCGACTTGCTGTATAACGTTTTGCGATAAAATGGTAAAATGCAGTTTGAACAGCGAACGACACGGATGCGCAGGTGCAGTTTTAGGCAGCTGCGCGAACGCGCAGCTGCGTGGTTTTAACCCGGTTGCTGCACATGTACAGCTGAGTAGTTTTGCTGAGTTCCTGCGCATGCGCAGCTGCGCGTGGTTAGCCGAGCTGCTGCTGCGCGTTGCTGCGTTCAGGCAGTGCGCCTTTCATTTTTGGTATCGTTTTTGCATATAAATGGTAAAATGCAGTTTTGAATGGCGACGCAGCGGATGTGCAGCTGTGGAGGCCTTTCATTTTTGCAGCTGCATAATTTTGCATGGTATAGATGGCTGTGTAAGCCGAGTTTTGCGCATGCGCAGCTGCGCTCAGGACTGCGCAGGCATTTCATTTTGGTGTCGTTTTGTATATAAATGGTAAAATACTGTTTTGAACTGTGCACACGCATACAGCATGTGTAGTTTTAGCCGAGGGGCCTGCGCATGCACAGCTGCGTTCAGGACCGCGCAGGCCTTTAATTTTTGGCATCGTTTTGCGATATAAATAGTAAAATGCAGTTTTGAATGGAGAAGACATACGCATCCGCAGGTGTTGTTTTTATTTGAGGTGTTGCTGCAGCGCGCAGCTGCGAGTAGTTTTAGTTGCTCGCAGTTGAGCAGTTTGGTATAGCGCAGCTGCTGCATAGTTTTATCTGAGTTCCTGTGCATGCGCAGCTGCGTAGTTTGACCTGAGTTCCTGGCGCGCACGCGCAGCGCGCTCACGACTGCGCAGGCCTTTCATTTTTGGTGTCGTTTTGCGCATATAAATGGTAAAATGCAGTTTTGAACGTCGAACACATACGCAAGCGTAGCTGCGTAGTTTTAGACGAGTTACTGCGCATGCGCAGCTCTGTAGTTTTAGCCGAGTTGCTGCACAACGTTTTGCGCATAAAATGGTAAAATGCAGTTTTGAACGGCGAACGCATATGGATGCGCAGGTGCAATTTTAGCCGAGGCGCTGCGAATGCGCAGCTGCGTAGTTTTAGCCGATGTGAGCGAAAGTGCTCTATTTTGTAAGACTCTGACTGAATATGCTATTCTAAAGACTGAGTCGGAAACAGAAATGGCGAACCAATAGGTGAGATTTTATTTACAAAGAAAACAAAAGTAGAGACAAAACTAAATATGAGCACCAAAATAAAAACTAACCCAGGTCTGGGCACTAACTCACTTTTCAAGCCCTGACTATTGATTAGGGAGTGGCTAATCCACACCCTAATAATAAAGAAGAACTGTACACACAAACATAATGCAATTAAATCCCATAAAGATTTACTTTAAGTCCACTGGTACATGCACCTTTTCTTTTCAGTCTTTTAATTGTCCACACTTGGTGCACTTAGTCCAGTAAAGAAAAAAAAACACAGCATCTCTTTCTTGTTCCTGGGTAATCACGTTATTTGCCAGCCACTCCACCAATTGAGTATAGGAATATGTATTCCGGTTGTAGTGCTTGTACTCACAGCTTGTTGTAGCATTGCAGGTAAGTTTATATCCAATTTCAGAGCAGTGTCTTCAGTATTACTGTTCTGTCCTTTGCGTTGAATTGTACACCAAACGGCTTTATTTTAAACAGCGCACCTCGCTGTATTTACGTATTTCATCGTCCTTTGAAGACTGTCCCTTACAGCCTCTGCTCGCTGTATAACCATATCACCATTTAGTTTAGTACTAACAATATTTTCCACTCTTTGGCCCCCACAGGCACGTCCTGCTAGGTTTTTTTTATAACGCTTAAAAACAATCCAACACTCAGGCCTCACTGCCGTACCACCACCGCCACTTGCTACAAAACACTCCCCTTTTTATTACCCAGAATCCCGCCGTTACAGAGCCCCTGAGTTCCAGGAACTAGGGGAATTGTAGTCTTTTAAGCGGCGGCCATTTTAAAACAAACGAAAAGAAAATCTTGTGACCAACAGTACAGTTATCGCTGTTCTTTAAATAGAAATTTACTATTTCTATCGGGACTAACACCGATAACCCTCTATTTATCACATATCCTTTTCCCCAGCTCAAACCTACTGGTTGGAGCGGTTTCATCACCCTTGCTATATACCCTGGACAAACCATCTGCATTTGCATTCTTTAACCCACTTCTATGTTCTATCTTATATTTGTATGGTTGTAATGCCAGGAACCACCTTGTCACTTTTGCATTTTTCTCTTTATTTTCCTTCATCCATTTTAACGGTGAATGGTCCGTCACTAGAGTAAATTCTCTACCGAGCAAATAATACCTTAGTGTTTCTATAGCCCAACGTACTGCCAAACATTCCTTTTCCACCACGGCATACCTTTTCTCTCTAGGTAATAACTTGCGGCTTAAATACATAACTGGGTGTTCTTCTCCGTCCACTATTTGTGACAGCACCGCCCCCACCCCTACTTCCGATGCATCCGTCTGTACAATAAAAGGTTTTGTGAAATCTGGAACTTTTAACACAGGACCACTACACAACAGTTCCTTCACCCGATTAAAAGATTTTTCTGTCTCCCCAGTCCACTTTACCTTATTTGGTGCGGACTTCTTAATTAAGTCTGTCAGTGGAGCTGTGATGGATGAAAAGTCCTGTACGAACCGACGGTAATATCCAGCTAAGCCTAGAAATGCCCTAACCTGTTTTTTATTTTGCGGAACTGGCCATTCTTTGATAGCTTCCACCTTGCTAACTTGTGGTTTTACTGTACCCCCACCCACAATATACCCCAAATATTTGGCCTCGGACAAACCAAAAAAACATTTATCTGGATTAGCTGTTTTGTTATAATTAGTAGCTTGTCTCGTTTGCGCCTGTCTCAGATGTTCCTGTACAATGGGGGTTACTTTTTCAATACGATCTTGTAATTTTATCACGTAATCAACTACATTTTTCCCTTTAGATTTTTGCTCTTCCCAGGTTTCTTTTGCAATATCAAGTATACCTCTTGGTTGTCTCCCATATAAAAGTTTGAATGGTGAAAACCCGGTCGACGATTGTGGGACTTCCCTTATGGCAAACATGAGATATGGTAGCAATAAATCCCAATCCTTACCGTCATGACTAATTACTTTTCTTAACATCGATTTTAGCATCTTATTAAATCGTTCGACTAATCCGTCCGTTTGTGGATGGTAAATCGAGGTACGAATAGGTTTTATATGCAGCGTGCTACATAATTCTTTCATTAACCGATTAACAAATGGTGTGCCCTGGTCTGTTAATATTTCCTTTGGAATCCCTACCCTTGTAAATACCTGTACCAATTCTTTAGCAATAGTTTTTGATGCAATATTTCTTAAGGGAATAGCTTCTGGATAACGTGTGGCATAGTCCATAATCACCAGAATATATTCGTGTCCTCGAGCCGATTTGCTCAAGGGCCCTACAAGATCCATAGCAATCCGTTCAAATGGGATGTCAATTATGGGCATAGACTCTAGGGGTGCTCTTAAATGGGGTCGAGGACTTGCCTTCTGGCATTTTGGACAAGATTTGCAAAACTGTTCTACGTCCTTTCGGATCCCTAACCAATAAAATCTTTGTAAGATGCGCTTGAAGTGTCTTCTCCCCTAAATGAGCTCGAATAAATGGTTGTGTGCTAATCTCAAAACTGAATTCCTAAACTGGTGTGGTACCAGTAATTGTTCTACCGGGTTTTCATTAATAATCGTATTTCTGTAAAGTAAATCATTTTTTACTACAAAGTGTTCCTGTGGATTAATGATTGCATTTTCTACCAGTGTTCCATTTACTGATACCACCTGTCGCTTTACATTGACTAATGTCGGGTCATTTTCTTGTGCCCGAGCAAACTGGTCGCTGTTAGGAGAAAAGGATTCATCCCAGCTACCTGCTTCTTCCTCTGTTTCTATCAATGGTACTGGTGCTCTTGTTTCTGCTAATATGTCGCGTCACGGTGCACTGTGTTGCCACCCCTTTCCCGACTCGTTTTGTACTCTGCGTGACTAATACGTGTGTGACTGGGGCCCCTCTCCTTTTTCTCTCTCTGACGCTGCTTTCTAGTTTTAATATTTTTCGGCAAAACTTTCCTCAAAAAAACACTCTGTATTGGCAAAGGGAACAGTTTTACTACGCTCTGGAGATTCTAGGTCCCTCTCTTGCTTTATTTGGGACTAACCAATTCCCGTTTAACTGCACCAAGTCTTCAAACCCTGGAAAATCTCTACCAAGTATTACTGGGTGAGGCAACCTGGGATTACCCCTACTCTCATCTCTTGTTTTACTTCCCCACAAGCTACTACAACCTGAGTAGTAGGGTAATATTTTACATCCCCATGGATGCAAGTAACTCCGGTTTTTAGATTCTTAGTCAATAGGCAAGGGTCTACAAACTCAGGTGACACTAAGGTAATTGCACTACCTGAATCCACAAGGGCGTTAGTTGTGTTCCCGTTAACCATTACAGAGACTAAAAAAGGATACTTCCCTTGGGGTGAGCTAGCCACAATAATACTTCCACAAAAATTATCATTAACATTACATTGCATTGGTTCCTCACTCTCAGTGCAATTCTTTGCAATATGTCCTAATTTTTGACATTTGTAACACCTGATATTACTATGGTCAAATCGATACATTCCACTATTTCCCTGGTACCCACTCCCAAAGTCATTGTCTCTGTATTGTCCCTTCACAGTCTGTGACCGCTCCTCTACCCTCTTAAAGCCCTCTGCCTTACCCAGTCTTGGGCTGCTGCATTGTTTCCATCCTGGGTTGGTCGAGGGTTGCCGAGCCAAATCCTCGGCGGCGAGTTGTCGTTCCACCAAAGCGACAAATTCGTCAATAGTAGAGGGGTCTCCCTGTCCCACCCATTTCCGAAGTGTTGCAGGCAGTGACCATAGATAACGATCCATCACTAGTATCTCTACTATCCGGGATGCAGTGTTGACTTCTGGCTTTAACCACCTGTTGGCCAGATGGATCAAATCGAACATTTGAGATCGAGGGCCCGTACCACTGCTGTAATTCCACGCATGGTATCTCTGGGCTCTCAAGGCTGTTGTGACCCCTGCTCGAGCCAGGATCTCTGATTTTAATAGTTGGTAGTTGTCTGCGTCGCTTTGCTTTAGGTCATAATAGGCTTTCTGTGCCTCGCCTATCAAGAAGGGCGCCAGTATCCCAGCCCACTTGACCTTGGCCCACCCTTCTAGCTGCAGTCCTCTCAAACGCCAGGAGGAACGCCTCAATATCATCTCCCTCTGTCATTTTCTGGATCACATGTGTGGATCGAATTGGCACACTGCTGAGTGGCTGTTGGCTCCCCTGAGCCAAGTGCTGCATTATGGCAGTTCGCTCCTGCCGAGCTTCATTCAACTGCTCCTGTATCAGTCGGTTGCTTTCTTGTTGCGTCTGCGCCAACATCTTGAGTACCTCAGCCAAATCCGCCATTTTTTTTCAGTTACTCAATCTTTATAGCACTGGGAGTCTTGGTGGATATGATGACTTAGCGTTCAGTCAGAAATCCCACTTCTGACACCAAGTGTGAGCGAAAGTGCTCTATTTTGTAAGACTCTGACTGAATATGCTATTCTAAAGACTGAGTCGGAAACAGAAATGGCGAACCAATAGGTGAGATTTTATTTACAAAGAAAACAAAAAGTAGAGACAAAACTAAATATGAGCACCAAAAAAAAAAACTAACCCAGGTCTGGGCACTAACTCACTTTTCAAGCCCTGACTATTGATTAGGAGTGGCTAATCCACACCCTAATAATAAAGAAGAACTGTACACACAAACATAATGCAATTAAATCCCATAAAGATTTACTTTAAGTCCACTGGTACATGCACCTTTTCTTTTCAGTCTTTTAATTGTCCACACTTGGTGCACTTAGTCCAGTAAAGAAAAAAAAAGAAACACAGCATCTCTTTCTTGTTCCTGGGTAATCACGTTATTTGCCAGCCACTCCACCAATTGAGTATAGGAATATGTATTCCGGTTGTAGTGCTTTGTACTCACAGCTTGTTGTAGCGTTGCAGGTAAGTTTATATCCAATTTCAGAGCAGTGTCTTCAGTATTACTGTTCTGTCTTTTGCGTTGAATTGCGTACACCAAACGCTTATTTTTAAACAGCGCACCTCGCTGTATTTACGTATTTCACCGTCCTTTGAAGACTGTCCCTTACAGCCTCTGCTCGCTGTATAACCATATCACCGTTTAGTTTAGTACTAACAATATTTTCCCTCTTTGGCCCCCCCACAGGCACGCCCCTGCTAGGTTTTTTTTTATAATGCTTAAAAAACAATCCAACACTCAGGCCTCACTGCCGTACCACCACCGCCACTTGCTACAAAACACTCCCCTTTTTATTACCCAGAATCCCGCCGTTACAGAGCCCCTGAGTTCCAGGAACTAGGGGAATTGTAGTCTTTTAAGCGGCGGCCATTTTAAAACAAACGAAAAGAAAATCTTGTGACCAACAGTACAGTTATCGCTGTTCTTTAAATAGAAATCCCTACTATTTCTATCGGGACTAACACCCGATAACCCTCTATTTATCACACCGAGTTGCTGCACATGCGCAGCTGCGTAGTTTTAGCTGAGTTCCTGCACATGCACAGCTGCGTAGTTTTAGCACAGTTGCTGCGCATGCGCAGCTGCGTAGTTTTAGCCGAGCTGCTGCGCATGCGCAGCTGCGTTCAGGACTGTGCAGGCCTTTCATTTTTGGTATCGTTTTGCATATATAAATGGTAAAATGCAGTTTTGAGCAGCGAATGCATACGCATGTGCAGCTGTGTAGTTTTAGTCGAGGTGCTGCACATGCGCAGCTGCATAGTTTTAGCCGAGTTGCTGCACATACGCAGCTGAGTAGTTTTAGCTGAGTTCCTGCGCACGCGCCGCGGAGTTTTTTTTAGCACAGTTGCTGAAGATAGGCAGCTTCGTTCACGACTCCGCAGGCCTTTCATTTTTGGTGTCGTTTTGCGCATATAAATGGTAAAATGCAATTTTAGCTGAGGAGCTGCACATGCGCAGCTGAGTAGTTTTAGCTGAGTTCCTGCGCATACGCAGCTGCGTAGTTTTACCACAGTTGCTGCGTATAGGCAGCTGCGTTCACGACTCCGCAGGCCTTTCATTTTTGGTGTCGTTTTGCGCATATAAATGGTAAAATGCAGTTTTGAAAGGCAAACGCATATGCATGCGCAGCTGAGTAGTTTTAGCCGAATTGTTGCGCATGCGCAGCTGCGTAGTTTTAACACAGTTGCTGCACATGCGCAGCTGCGTTCAGAACTGCGCAGGCCTTTCATTTTTGGTGTCGTTTTGCGCATATAGATGGTAAAATGCAGTTTTGAAAGGCGAAAGCATACGGATGCGCAGCTGAGTAGTTTTAGACGAGTTACTGCGCATGCGCAGCTCTGTAGTTTTAGCCGAGTTGCTGTATAACGTTTTGCGCATAAAATGGTAAAATGCAGTTTTGAACAGCGAACGCATACGGATGCGCAGGTGCAGTTTTAGCAGAGGCGCCTGCGAAACGCGCAGCTGCGTAGTTTTAGCCGAGTTGCTGCACATGTGCAGCTGAGTAGTTTTAGCTGAGTTCCTGCGCGCGCGCTAGCCGCGCAGTTTTAGCCGAGCTGCTGCGCGATGCGCAGCTGCGCGTTCAGGACTGTGCAGGCCTTTCATTTTGGTATCGTTTTTCGTATATAAATGGTAAAATGCAGTTTTGAACGGCGAACGCATACGGATGTGCAGCTGTGTAGTTGTAGCCGAGTTATTGCGCATGTGCAGCTGCATAATTTTAGCCGAGGTGCTGCACATGTGCAGCTGTGTAGTTTTAGCCGAGTTCCTGCGCATGCACAGCTGCGTTCAGGACTGCGCAGGCATTTCATTTTTGGTGTCGTTTTTTGTATATAAATGGTAAAATACTGTTTTGAACAGCAAACGCATACGCATACACAGCTGCGTAGTTTTAGCCGAGGGGCTGCGCATGCGCAGCTGCGTTCAGGACTGCGCAGGACTTTAATTTTTGGTATCGTTTTGCGTATATAAATGGTAAAATGCAGTTTTGAATGGAGAACGCATACGCATGCGCAAGTGCTGTTTTAGCCGAGGTGCTGCGCATGCGCAGCAGCATAGTTTTAGCCGAGTTGCTCCGCATGCGCAGCTGAGTAGTTTTAGCCGAGCTGCTGCGAATGCGCAGCTGCATAGTTTTATCTGAGTTCCTGTGCATGTGCAGCTGCGTAGTTTGACCTGAGTTCCTGCGCATGTGCAGCTGCGTTCACGACTGCGCAGGCCTTTCATTTTTGGTGTCGTTTTGCGCATATAAATGGTAAAATGCAGTTTTGAACGTCGAACACACGCAAGCGTAGCTGCGTAGTTTTAGACGAGTTACTGCGCAT
The DNA here is from genome assembly GCA_036884735.1 of Huso huso. Classification (NCBI taxonomy): domain Eukaryota; kingdom Metazoa; phylum Chordata; class Actinopteri; order Acipenseriformes; family Acipenseridae; genus Huso; species Huso huso. Next base: position 147,403 of record JAHFZB010000085.1, read on the forward strand.
GCGCAGCTCTGTAGTTTTAGCCGAGTTGCTGCACAACGTTTTGCGCATAAAATGGTAAAATGCAGTTTTGAACGGCGAACGCATATGGATGCGCAGGTGCAATTTTAGCCGAGGCGCTGCGAATGCGCAGCTGCGTAGTTTTAGCCGAGTTGCTGCACATGCGCAGCTGCGTAGTTTTAGCTGAGTTCCTGCGCATGCACAGCTGCGTAGTTTTAGCACAGTTGCTGCACATGCGCAGCTGCGTAGTTTTAGCCGAGCTGCTGCGCATGCGCAGCTGCGTTCAGGACTGTGCAGGCCTTTCATTTTTGGTATCGTTTTGCATATATAAATGGTAAAATGCAGTTTTGAACAGCGAATGCATACGCATGTGCAGCTGTGTAGTTTTAGTCGAGGTGCTGCACATGCGCAGCTGCGTAGTTTTAGCCGAGTTGCTGCACATACGCAGCTGAGTAGTTTTAGCTGAGTTCCTGCGCATGCGCAGCTGCGTAGTTTTACCACAGTTGCTGCGTATACGCAGCTGCGTTCACGACTGCGCAGGCCTTTCATTTTTGGTGTCGTTTTGCGTATATAAATGGTAAAATGCAGTTTTGAAAGGGAAACGCATATGCATGCGCAGCTGAGTAGTTTTAGCCAAATTGTTGCGCATGCGCAGCTGCGTAGTTTTAACACAGTTGCTGCACATGCGCAGCTGCGTTCAGAACTGCGCAGGATTTTCATTTTTGGTGTCGTTTTGCGCATATAGAAGGTAAAATGCAGTTTTGAAAGGCGAAAGCATACGGATGCGCAGCTGAGTAGTTTTAGACGAGTTACTGCACATGCGCAGCTCTGTAGTTATAGCCGACTTGCTGTATAACGTTTTGCGCATAAAATGGTAAAATGCAGTTTTGAACAGCGAATGCATACGGATGCGCAGGTGCAGTTTTAGCCGAGGCGCTGCGAATGCGCAGCTGCGTAGTTTTAGCCGAGTTGCTGCACATGTGCAGCTCAGTAGTTTTAGCTGAGTTCCTGCGCATGCGCAGCTGCGTAGTTTTACCACAGTTGCTGCGTATACGCAGCTGCGTTCACGACTGCGCAGGCCTTTCATTTTTGGTGTCGTTTTGCGCATATAAATGGTAAAATGCAATTTTGAAAGGCAAACGCATATGCATGCGCAGCTGAGTAGTTTTAGCCGAATTGTTGCGCATGCGCAGCTGCGTAGTTTTAACACAGTTGCTGCACATGCGCAGCTGCGTTCAGAACTGCGCAGGCCTTTCATTTTTGGTGTCGTTTTGCGCATATAGATGGTAAAATGCAGTTTTGAAAGGCGAAAGCATACGGATGCGCAGCTGAGTAGTTTTAGACGAGTTACTGCGCATGCGCAGCTCTGTAGTTTTAGCCGACTTGCTGTATAACGTTTTGCGCATAAAATGGTAAAATGCAGTTTTGAACAGCGAACGCATACGGATGCGCAGGTGCAGTTTTAGCAGAGGCGCTGCGAATGCGCAGCTGCGTAGTTTTAGCCGAGTTGCTGCACATGTGCAGCTGAGTAGTTTTAGCTGAGTTCCTGCGCATGCGCAGCTGCGTAGTTTTAGCCGAGCTGCTGCGCATGCGCAGCTGCGTTCAGGACTGTGCAGGCCTTTCATTTTTGGTATCGTTTTTCGTATATAAATGGTAAAATGCAGTTTTGAACGGCAAACGCATACGGATGTGCAGCTGTGTAGTTGTAGCCGAGTTATTGCGCATGTGCAGCTGCATAATTTTAGCCGAGGTGCTGCGCATGTGCAGCTGTGTAGTGTTAGCCGAGTTCCTGCGCATGCGCAGCTGCGTTCAGGACTGCGCAGGCATTTCATTTTTGGTGTCGTTTTTTGTATATAAATGGTAAAATACTGTTTTGAACAGCAAACGCATACGCATACACAGCTGCGTAGTTTTAGCCGAGGGGCTGCGCATGCGCAGCTGCGTTCAGGACTGCATAGGCCTTTAATTTTTGGTATCGTTTTGCGTATATAAATGGTAAAATGCAGTTTTGAATGGAGAACGCATACGCAAGCGCAAGTGCTGTTTTAGCCGAGGTGATGCGCATGCGCAGCAGCATAGTTTTAGCCGAGTTGCTCCGCATGCGCAGCTGAGTAGTTTTAGCCAAGCTGCTGCGCATGCGCAGCTGCATAGTTTTATCCAAGTTCCTGTGCACGCGAGCTGCGAGTTTGACCTGAGTTCCCGCGCACGCGCAGCCGCGCCCACGACCGCGCAGGCCTTTCATTTTGGTGTCGTTTTGATATAAATGGTAAAATGCAGTTTTGAACGTCGAACACATACGCAAGCGTAGCTGCGAAGTTTTAGACGGTTACCGCGCACGCGCAGCTCTGTAGTTTTAGCCGAGTTGCTGCACAACGTTTTGCGCATAAAATGGTAAAATGCAGTTTTGAACGGCGAACGCATACGGATGCGCAGGTGCAGATTTAGCAGAGGCACTGTGAATGCGCAGCTGCGTAGTTTTAGCCGAGTTGCTGCACATGTGCAGCTGAGTAGTTTTAGCTGAGTTCCTGTGCATGCGCAGCTGCGTAGTTTTAGCCGAGCTGCTGCGCATGCGCAGCTGCGTTCAGGACTGTGCAGGCCTTTCATTTTTGGTATTGTTTTTCGTATATAAATGGTAAAATGCAGTTTTGAACGGCGAACGCATACGGATGTGCAGCTGTGTAGTTGTAGCCGAGTTATTGCGCATGTGCAGCTGCATAATTTTAGCCGAGGTGCTGAGCATGTGCAGCTGTGTAGTTTTAGCTGAGTTCCTGCGCATGCACAGCTGCGTTCAGGACTGCGCAGGCATTTCATTTTTGGTGTCGTTTTTTGTATATAAATGGGAAAATACTGTTTTGAACGGCAAACGCATACGCATACACAGCTGCGTAGTTTTAGCCGAGGGGCTGCACATGCGCAGCTGCGTTCAGGACTGCATAGGCCTTTAATTTTTGGTATCGTTTTGCGTATATAAATGGTAAAATGCAGTTTTGAATGGAGAACGCATACGCAAGCGCAAGTGCTGTTTTAGCCGAGGTGCTGCGCATGCGCAGCAGCATAGTTTTAGCCGAGTTGCTCCGCATGCGCAGCTGAGTAGTTTTAGCCGAGCTGCTGCGCATGCGCAGCTGCATAGTTTTATCCGAGTTCCTGTGCATGCGCAGCTGCGTAGTTTGACCTGAGTTCCTGCGCATGCGCAGCTGCGTTCACGACTGCGCAGGCCTTTCATTTTTGGTGTCGTTTTGCGCATATAAATGGTAAAATGCAGTTTTGAACGTCGAACACATACGCAAGCGTAGCTGCGTAGTTTTAGACGAGTTACTGCGCATGCGCAGCTCTGTAGTTTTAGCCGAGTTGCTGCACAACGTTTTGCGCATAAAATGGTAAAATGCAGTTTTGAACGGCGAACGCATATGGATGCGCAGGTGCAATTTTAGCCGAGGCGCTGCGAATGCGCAGCTGCGTAGTTTTAGCCGAGTTGCTGCACATGCGCAGCTGCGTAGTTTTAGCTGAGTTCCTGTTACGCACAGCTGCGAGTTTTAGCACAGTTGCTGCGCATGCGCAGAGCTGCGTGTTTTAGCCGAGCTGCTGCGTGCGCAGCTGCGTTCAGGACTGTGCAGGCCTTTCATTTTGGTATCGTTTTGCATATATAAATGGTAAATGCAGTTTTGAACAGCGCGACGGATGTGCAGCTGTGTAGTTTTAGTCGAGGTGCTGCGCATGCGCAGCTGTGTAGTTTAGCCGAGTTGCTGCACATGCAGCTGAGTAGTTTTAGCCGAGTTCCTGCACATGCGCATGTGTAGTTTTACCAGCTGTTGTTCAGGACTGCGCAGGCATTTCCAGAACCGCGCAGGCCTTTCATTTTTGTTTATAAATGGAAAATGGTGTTTTGAACGGTAAATATAATGCATAAAAGCCAGTTTTGAGGGGCTGCGCACGCGCAGCTCTGTCAGGACCGCATAGCTAATTTTGGCATAACGTTTTGCGCATAAAATGGTAAATGCAGTTTTGAATGGAGAACGAAAACGCAGCCTGAAGTGCAGTTTTACCACGGTGCTGCACATGCGCAGCTGCGTTCAGAGGCCGAGCGCGTTTTTTCATTTTTGTTGTCGTTGCCGCATATAGATGGTAAAACGCAGTTTTGAATGGAGAACTCAGACGGATGCGCAGCTGGTAGTTTTAGAGCGAGTTGCTGCGCATGCGCAGCTCTGTAGTTTTAGCCGACTTGCTGTACAACGTTTTGCGATAAAATGGTAAAATGCAGTTTTGAACGGCGAACGCATTTGGATGCGCAGGTGCCTTTTAGCCGGCGTAAATGCGCAATAGTTTTTAGATTTGAGTTGCTGCACATGCGCAGCCGCGTAGTTTTAGCTGAGTTCCTGCGCATGCACAGCTGCGTAGTTTTACCACAGTTGCTGCGTATGCAGAGCTGAGTAGTTTTGCGCAGTTGCTTTCATTTTGGTGTCGTTCATGTCCAGGATGGTAAAAAGGCCTTTCATTTTGACAGTTTTGCATATAAATGGTAAAATGCAGTTTTTGGGTTTTAGCCGAACGCTGCGCATGCGCAGCTGTGGTTTTAGTCGGTTGCTGCACATGCGCGGCTGCGTTCAGGAATTTCATTTTTGGTGTCGTTTTCTGTATATAAATGGTAAAATGCTGTTTTGACCGTTCCTGCGCATGCACAGCTGCGTAGTTTTAGCTGAGGGCTGCGCATGCGCAGCTGCGTTCAGACGACCGCGCAGGCTTTCATTTTTTGGTGTCGTTTTGCGGATATAAATGGTAAAATGCAGTTTTGAACAGCGAATGCATACGGATGCACTGCTGCATAGTTTTAGCCATTGCGAATGCGCAGCTGCGCAGTTGGCGTTCAGTTTTTGCTTTCAGCTTGTTGGTGTCATTTTACGATATAAATGGTAAAATGCAGTTTTAAACGAGCGAACGCATACGGATGCGCAGGTGCAGTTGCAGCCTTTCGAGTGGCTGCGCACGCGCATTATATAAATGGTTTTACCGAAGTTGCTGCCGGATGGAGCAGAGTTTTAGCTGAGTTCAGGCCTTTCATTGCTGGTGTCGCGCTGCTGCGCATGCAGCTGAGTAGTTTTAGCTGAGTTCCTACGCATGCGCAGCTGCATTCAGGACTGCGGAGGCTTTTCATTTTTTGGTATCGTTTTGCCTATATAGATGGTAAAATGCAGTTTTGAACTGCTTGGTTTACACGATGCGCAGCTGTGTAGTTTTATCCGGTTCCTGCGCATGCCAGCTGCGTTCAGGACCGGGCGCAGGCCCTTTCATTTTGGTGTCGTTTTGCGCATATAAATGGTAAAATGCAGTTTTGAATGGAGAACGACACGCACGCGCAGCTGTGCTGTTTTAGCCGGAGCGCATGCGCAGCTGCATAGTTTTAGCCGAGTTGCTCCGCTTAGTTTTAGTTTTAGTTGCTGCGCGTGCGCAGCTGCATAGTTTTATCTGAGTTCCTGTGCATGCGCGAGTTGACCTGAGTTCCTGCGCGTGCGCAGCTGCGTTCACGACTGCGCAGGCCTTTCATTTTTGGTGTCGTTTTGCGCATATAAATGGTAAAATGCAGTTTTGAACGTCGAACACATACGCAGCCGCGTAGCTGCGTAGTTTTTAAACGAGTTACTGCGCACGCGCAGCCTGTAGTTTTAGCCGAGTTGCTGCACAACGCGCGATAAACAGTTAAAATGCAGTTTGAGCGCGAACGATATGGATGCGCAGGTGCAATTTTAGCCGAGGTGTCGCACTTTTTGGTGTCGTTTTAAATTTTAAATAAATGTTGCTGCGCAGCACGAAAGGCAGTTTTGCTGCTGCGCATGCACAGTTTGCGTAGTTTTAGCCTGTTTTGCATGCGCACAGCTGCGTGAGTTTTAACCGAGTTGCGTTACGCGCAGCTGCGTTCAGGACTGTGCAGGCCTTTCATTTTTGGTAACGTTTTGCGTATATAAATGGTAAAATGCAGTTTTGAACAGGCGAATGCACAAAACGCAGCTGTAGTCGACAAGGTGTTGCATGCGCAGCTGCGTGTTTTAGACGAGTTGCTGCACATACGCAGCTCTGTAGTTTTATTGAGTTGCTGAGCATGCGCAGCCGTGTAGTTTTAGCACAGTTGCTGGTAAAAATGCAGTTTTGAACGCGCATAGTTTTCATTTTTGGTGTCGCTTTTTTGTTATAAATGGTAAAACGCAGTTTTTGAAATACGAATGCGTTTTGAGTTTTAGCCAAATTCCTGCGCATGCGCAGCTGCGTAGTTTTGCCGAGTTGCTGCACATGCGCAGCTGCGTTCAGGACTGCGCAGGATTTTCATTTTTTAATTTTTCGATATAGAAGGTAAAATGCAGTTTTGAAAGGTGAATGCATACGGATGCAGCTGTAGTTTTAGATGGAGAATGCAGGTTATAGCCGCTGTTGCATAGTGCTGTAAAATGGTAAAATGCAGTTTTGAATCATTTTGGTGTCGGATGTTTTGCAGTTTAAAGCCGGGTTGCTGCGACGGTTTTGAGTTTTGAACGCTTTCTTTGCTGCACATGCGCAGCTGAGTAGTTTTAGCTGAGTTGCTGCGCACGCGCAGCTGAGTAGTTTTACCTGAGTTCCTGCGCATGCGCAGCTTGCGTTCAGGACCGCGCAGGGACTTTTCATTTTGGTGTCGTTTTCCGCATATAAATGGTAAAATGTTGTTTTGAACGGCGAACGCATACGCATACACAGCTGCGTAGTTTTAGCCGAATTGTTGCGCATGCGCAGCTGCGTAGTTTTAACACAGTTGCTGCACATGCGCAGCTGCGTTCAGAACTGCGCAGGCCTTTCATTTTTGGTGTCGTTTTGCGCATATAGATGGTAAAATGCAGTTTTGAAAGGCAAAAGCATACGGATGCGCAGCTGAGTAGTTTTAGACGAGTTACTGAGCATGCGCAGCTATGTAGTTTTAGCCGACTTGCTGTATAACGTTTTGTGCATGAAATGTTAAAATGCAGTTTTGAACAGCGAACGCATACGGATGCGCAGGTGCAGTTTTAGCCGAGGCACTGCGAATGTGCAGCTGCGTAGTTTTAGCCGAGTTCCTGCACATGTGCAGCTGAGTAGTTTTAGCTGAGTTCCTGCACATGCACAGCTGCGTAGGTTTAGCCGAGTTGCTGCGCATGCGCAGCTGCATCAGGACCGAACACAGTTCATTTTTGCACATCGTTTTCGTATAAAATGGTAAAATGCAGTTTTGAACGCGAACGACACGGATGCGCAGCTGCGTAGTTTTAGCCGAGTTATTGCGCATGTGCAGCTGCATAATTTTAGCCGAGGTGCTGCGCATGTGCAGCTGTGTAGTTTTAGCCGAGTTCCTGCGCATGCACAGCTGCGTTCAGGACTGCGCAGGCATTTCATTTTTGGTGTCGTTTTTTGTATATAAATGGGAAAATACTGTTTTGAACGGCAAACGCATACGCATACACAGCTGCGTAGTTTTAGCCGAGGGGCTGCGCATGCGCAGCTGCGTTCAGGACTGCATAGGCCTTTAATTTTTGGTATAGTTTTGCGTATATAAATGGTAAAATGCAGTTTTGAATGGAGAACGCATACGCATGCGCAAGTGCTGTTTTAGCCGAGGTGCTGCGCATGCGCAGCAGCATAGTTTTAGCCGAGTTGCTCCGCATGCGCAGCTGAGTAGTTTTAGCCGAGCTGCTGCGCATGCGCAGCTGCATAGTTTTATCCGAGTTCCTGTGCATGCGCAGCTGCGTAGTTTGACCTGAGTTCCTGCGCATGCGCAGCTGCGTTCACGACTGCGCAGGCCTTTCATTTTTGGTGTCGTTTTGCGCATATAAATGGTAAAATGCAGTTTTGAACGTCGAACACATACGCAAGCGTAGCTGCGTAGTTTTAGACGAGTTACTGCGCATGCGCAGCTCTGTAGTTTTAGCCGAGTTGCTGCACAACGTTTTGCGCATAAAATGGTAAAATGCAGTTTTGAACGGCGAACGCATATGGATGCGCAGGTGCAATTTTAGCCGAGGCGCTGCCAATGCGCAACTGCGTAGTTTTAGCCGAGTTGCTGCACATGCGCAGCTGCGTAGTTTTAGCTGAGTTCCTGCGCATGCACAGCTGCGTAGTTTTAGCACAGTTGCTGCACATGCAGAGCTGCGTAGTTTTAGCCGAGCTGCTGCGCATGCGCAGCTGCGTTCAGGACTGTGCAGGCCTTTCATTTTTGGTATCGTTTTGCATATATAAATGGTAAAATGCAGTTTTGAACAGCGAACGCATACGCATGTGCAGCTGTGTAGTTTTAGTCGAGGTGCTGCACATGCGCAGCTGTGTAGTTTTAGCCGAGTTGCTGCACATACGCAGCTGAGTAGTTTTAGCTGAGTTCCTGCACATGCGCAGCTGTGTAGTTTTACCACAGCTGCTGTGCATGCGCAGCTGCGTTCAGAACTGCGCAGGCCTTTCATTTTTGGTGTCGTTTTGCGCATATAGATGGTAAAATGCAGTTTTGAAAGGCGAAAGCATACGGATACGCAGCTGAGTAGTTTTAGACGTGGTTTGCCGGTAGCCTGCGTTTTACGCGCAGGCCTTTCATTTTTTGTTATCGTTTTGCAGATATAAATGGTAAAATTTAGTTTTGAATAGCGAATGCATATGGATGCGCAGGTGCATCGATTCTGAGCCGAGGCGCTGCGAAACGTTGAGTTCAGGACCGCATGCGGCCTTTCATTGTTGGTGGATTTGAGTGCAGTTTTAGCTGAGTTTTAAAAAATGCGAACGCGCATCTGCGAGTTTTAGCCACAGTGGCTGTGCATGCGCAGCTGCATAGTTTTAGCTGAGGTGCTGCGCATGCGCGCAGCTGCATTCAGGACTGTGGAGGCCTTTCATTTTGGTGTCGTTTTGCCTATATAGATGGTAAAATGCAGTTTTGAACGGCGAACGCACACGCATGCGCAGCTGTGTAGTTTTAGCCGCGCATGCGCACAGCTGCGTTTAGGACCGCGTTCATTTACGGTGCGTTTGCGCGACATAGATGGTAAAATGCAGTTTTGTGGAGAACGATACGCACGCGCAGCTGCGTTTTAGGTTTTGCAGGCGCTTTCATTTTTGGTGTCGTTTTGCACATATAGTTGGTCGCGTGGTAAAATGCAGCTGTTTTATGCAGGATGAGTTGTGAGTTTTAGTGCAGCGCATGCAGTAGTTTTACCTGAGTTCCGCGCATGCGCAGCCGCGTTCAGGACTGCGCAGGCCTTTCATTTTTGGTGTCGTTTTCGTATATAAATGGTAAAATGTTAGTTTTGAACGGCGAACGACACGCATACACAGCTGCGTAGTTTTAGCTGAGTTGCTGCGCATGCGCAGCTCTGTAGTTTTAGGCTGAGTTCCTGCACAACGTTTTGCGATAAAATGGTAAAATGCAGTTTTGAACGGCGAACGATACGGATGCACAGCTGCATTTTAGCCGCAGGCATTTAACGCGCAGTTTTTAGGTTTTAGTCGTTGCATTGTTGGTTTCACGCGATATAAATGGTAAAATGTAGTTTTAAAGGAGTTCATGCGCATGCGCATCTGCAGTTTTAGCACAGTTGCTGTGCATGCGCAGCTGCGCAGTTTTAGCCGAGTTGCTGCGCACATGCAAAGGAGCAGTTTTCAGGACCGTGCAGGCCTTTCATTTTGGTGTCGTTTTGCATATATAAATGGTAAAATGCAGTTTTGAAAGCGACGGTTTGATGCGCAGCTGTGTAGTTTTAGTCGAGGTACGGATGCCAGCCGCGTAGTTTTAGCCGAGCTGCTGCACATACGCAGCTGAGTAGTTTTGCTGATGCGCAGTGCACGCGCACGCGTAGTTTTACCTGAGTTGCTGCGCATAACGCAGCTGCGTTCAGGACTGCGCAGGCCTTTCATTTTTGGTGTCGCTTTTGCACATATAGATGGTAAAATGCAGTTTTGAAAGGAACGATATGCATGCGCAGCTGAGTAGTTTTAGCAAAGTTGCTGCGCATGCGCCAGCTGCATAGTTTTAACACAGTTCCTGCGCATGCGCAGCTGCGTTCAGGACTGCGCAGGATTTTCATTTTTTGCTGTCGTTTTCCGTATATAAAAGGTAAAATGCAGTTTTGAACGGCGAAGCATACGGATGCGCAGCTGCGTGTAGTTTAGCCGAGTTACGCACATGCGCTGCGCTCAGTAGTTATAGCCGACTTGCTGTATATCGTTTCATTAAAATGGTAAAATGCAGTTTTGAACAGCGAATGCAAACGGATGGTAGGTGCAGTTTTAACCGAGGGCGCGAATGCGCAGCTGAGTAGTTTTAGCCGAGTTGCTGCATATGCGCAGCTCAGTAGTTTTAGCTGAGTTCCTGCGCGCACGCGCAGCTGCGTGTTTTACCACACAGTTGTTGTGGCTGAGCATGCGTTCAAATGCGCATTTCATTTTTGGTGTCGTTTTGCGTACATAAATGGTAAATGTTGTTTTGAAAGGCAACGATATGCATGCACAGCTGCGTGTTTTAGCCTGCGCATGCGCAGCTGCGTGGTTTAACACAGTTGCTGCACATGCGCAGCTGCGTTCAGAACTGCGCAGGCCTTTCATTTTTGGTGTCGTTTTGCGCATATAGATGGTAAAATGCAGTTTTGAAGGAAAAGTATACGGATGCGCGGCTGAGTAGTTTTAGACGAGTTACTGAGCATGCGCAGCTCTGTAGTTTTAAATGAGTTGCTGCACAACGTTTCATGACAAAATGGTAAAATGCGGTTTTGCGGCCATGAACGCACGGATGCGCAGGTGCAGATTTAGCAGAGGCGCTGCGAATGCGCAGCTGCGTAGTTTTAGCGTAGTTGCTGCACATGTGCAGCCGAGTAGTTTTAGCCGAGTTCCCTGTGCACAGCTGCGTGGTTTAGCCGAGCTGCTGCGCACGCGCAGCTGCGTTCAGGACTGAGCAGGCCTTTCATTTTTGGTATCGTTTTGTATATAAATGGTAAAATGCAGTTTTGAACGGCGAACGACATACGGATGCGCAGCTGTGTAGTTTTAGCTGAGTTATTGCGCATGTGCAGCTGCATAATTTTAGCCGGTGCTGCGCATGTGCAGCTGTGTAGTTTTAGCCGAGTTCCTGCACATGCGCAGCTGCGTTCAGGACATTGCAGGCATTTCATTTTGGTGTCGTTTTTGTATATAAATGAAAAAATGCTGTTTTGAACGGCAAACGATACGGATACACAGCTGGTAGTTTTAGCCGAGGGGCTGCGCATGCGCAGCTGCGTTCAGGACCGCATAGGCCTTTAATTTTTGGTATCGTTTTGCGTATATAAAATGGTAAAATGCAGTTTGAATGGAGAACGATACGATGGTAAAGTGCTGTTTTAGCCGGTGCAGGCGGATGCGCAATGTGCATAGTTTTAGCTGAGTTGTCCGCATGCGCAGCTGTAGTTTTAGTTTAGCAGAGCTGTATAACATTTTGCGCATAAAATGGCATAGTTTTATCCGAGTTCCAGGTGTATACGCGCAGCCGCGCAGCTTTGACCTGAGTTCCCGCGCACGCGCAGCCGCGTTCGACCCGCGGGCCTTTCATTTTGGTGTCTTTTTTTTGCATATAAATGGTAAAACGGCAGTTTGAACGTCGAACACGCAATGCAAGCGTAGCTGCGTTTTAGATCGAGTTACTGCGCACGCAGCTCTGTGGTTAGCCGAGTTGCTGCACAACGTTTTGCGCAAATGGTAAAATGCAGTTTTGAACGGCGAACATATGGATGCGCGGGTGCAATTTTAGAGGGTGCTGCCAATGCGCTGGCTGCGCAGTTTTAGCCGGTTGCTGCGCATGCGCAGCTTTGTAGTTTAGCTGAGTTCCTGCGCATGCACAGCCGCGTAGTTTTAGCACAGTTGCTGCGCATGCGCAGCTGCGTAGTTTTAGCCGAGCTGCTGTGCATGCGCAGCTGCGTTCAGGACTGTGCAGGCCTTTCATTTTTGGTATCGTTTTGCATATATAAATGGTAAAATGCAGTTTTGAACAGCGAACGCATACGCATGTGCAGCTGTGTAGTTTTAGCCGAGGTGCTGCACATGCGCAGCTGTGTAGTTTTAGCGATTGCTGCACACATACGCTAGCTGAGTAGTTTTAGCTGAGTTCCTGCACGCGCAGCTGTAGTTTACCACAGCTGCTGTGCATGCGCGGCCGCGTTCAGAACCGCGCAGGCCTTTCATTTTTGGTGTCGTTTTGCGCATATAGATGGTAAAATGCAGTTTTGAAAGGCGAAAGCATACGGATACGCAGCTGAGTAGTTTTAGTTTTAATTATTGCGCATGTGGCTGCAGTTCTGTGTTTAAGCCTACTTGCTGTATAACGTTTGCAGATAAAATGGTAAAATGCAGTTTTGAATAGCGAACGCATACGGATGCATAAAGGTGCAGTTCTAAATGGCTGCGAACGCGCAGCTGTTCAGTTAGTTTTAGCCGAGTTGCTGGTGCAACATGTGGAGCTGAGTAGTTTTAGCTGAGTTCCTGCGCATGCGCAGCTGCGTAGTTTTAGCACAGTTGCTGTGCATGCGCAGCTGAGTAGTTTTAGCCGAGCTGCTGCGCATGTGCAGCTGCATTCAGGACTGTGGAGGCCTTTCATTTTTGGTATCGTTTTGCCTATATAGATGGTAAAATGCAGTTTTGAACGGCGAACGCATACGCATGTGCAGCTGTGTAGTTTTAGCCGAGTTGCTGCGCATGCACAGCTGCGTTCAGGACTGCGCAGGCCAATCAATTTTGGCGTCGTTTTGCGCATATAGATGGTAAAATGCAGTTTCCCGCTGCGCGACATTGGATGCGCAGGACTGCAGTTTTAGCCGGTGCTGCGCATGCGCAGCTGCATGTTTTAGCCGAGTTGCTGCACATACGCAGCTGAGTAGTTTTAGCTGAGTTCCTGCGCATGCGCAGCTGCGTAGTTTTAGCACAGTTGGTGCGCATGCGCAGCTGCGTTCAGGACTGCGCAGGAATTTCATTTTTCATATCGTTTTCTGTATATAAATAGTAAAATGCTGTTTTGACCGTCGAACGCATACGCATACACAGCTGCGTAGTTTTAGCTGAGGGGCTGCGCATGCGCAGCTGCGTTCACGACTGCGCAGGCCTTTCATTTTTGGTATCATTTTGCGGATATAAATGGTAAAATGCAGTTTTGAACGACGAATGCATACGCATGCACTGCTGGTAGTTTTAGCCGTTGCTGCGCGATGCCAGTTAGTTTCAGGCGCATCGGCCTTTCATTGTTGGTGTCATTTTACGCATAAATGCTAAAATGCAGTTTTAAAAGGCGAACACATACGCACAGCGCGATCTGCAGTTTTAGCCGAGTGGCTGTACATGCGCAGCTGCATAGTTTTAGCCGAGTTGCTGCGCATGCGCAGCAGAGTTTAGGCCTGCGCAGGCCTTTCATTGTTGGTGTCGTTTTGTGCATATAAATGGTACAATGCAGTTTTAAAATGCGAACGCATACGCATGCGCAGCTGCAGTTTTAGCCGAGGTGCTGCTGCGCAGCTGCATAGTTTTAGCCGAGTTGCTGCGCATGCGCAGCTGCTTAGTTTTAGCCGAGCTGCTGCGCATGTGCAGCTGCATAGTTTTATCCGAGTTCCTGTGCATGCGCAGCTGTGTAGTTTTACCTGAGTTCCTGCGCATGCGCAGCTGCGTTCAGGACTGTGCAGACCTTTCATTTTTGGTGTCGTTTTGCGCATATAAATGGTAAAATGCAATTTTGAAAGGCGAACGCATACGCATGCGCAGCTGCATAGTTTTAGCTGAGGTGCTGCACATGCGCAGCTGAGTAGTTTTAGCTGAGTTCCTGCGCATACGCAGCTGCGTAGTTTTACCACAGTTGCTGCGTATAGGCAGCTGCGTTCACGACTCCGCAGGCCTTTCATTTTTGGTGTCGTTTTGCGCATATAAATGGTAAAATGCAGTTTTGAAAGGCAAACGCATATGCATGCGCAGCTGAGTAGTTTTAGCTAATTTATTGTTGCATGCGCAGCCGCGTTTTAACACAGTTGCTGCACATGCGCAGCTGCGTTCAGAACTGCGCAGGCCTTTCATTTTTGGTGTCGTTTTGCGCATATAGATGGTAAAATGCAGTTTTGAAAGGCGAAAGCATACGGATGCGCAGCTGAGTAGTTTTAGAAGAGTTACTGATACGCGCAGCTGTAGTTTTTAGCCGACTTGCTGTATAACATTTTGCGCGATAAAATGGTAAAATGCAGTTTTGAACAGCGAACGCATACGGATGCGCAGGTGCAGTTTTAGCGAGGCGCCGCGAATGCGCAGGAGTAGTTTTAGCGGGGAGTTGTTGCACATGTGCAGCTGGGTAGTTTTAGCGATTGAGGTTCCTGCGCATAAAAGCTGCGCAGTTTTGAAGCCATTGCTGCTGCGCGCAGCGCGTTTGCGTTCAGGACTGTGCAGGCCTTTCATTTTGGTGTCGTTTTTCGTATATAAATGGTAAAACGCAGGTTTTGAACGGCGCTGCGCATACGGATGTGCAGCTGTGTAGTTGTAGGCCGAGTTGGTGCGTTTGCGATATAAAGCTGCATAACGGTTTTAGCCGGTGCGCCGCGCATGCGCAGCTGTGTAGTTTTAGCCGAGTTCCTGCGCATGCAACAGCCGTTCAGGACTGCGAGGCATTTCATTTTGGTGTCGGTTTTTTGTATATAAATGGTAAAATGCTGTTTTGAACGGCAAACGAGTTCCTGCGATGCGCAGCTGCGTAGTTTTAGCCGAGCTGCTGCGCATGCGCAGGGTGCGTTCAGGACGCGCAGGCCTTTAATTTTCATTATCGTTTTGCGTATATAAATGGTAAAATGCTGTTTTGAACGGAGAACGATACGCGTAGTTTTAGCCAGTGTTGTTTTAGCTGCGTGGTTGCTGCGCCTGCACATGCGCGGCATAGGTTTACTGCGCAGCCTTTTTTTTGCATCGTTTTGCGCATATAAATGGTATTTTGCTGTTTTGAACGGCACATGCACAGCTGAGTAGTTTTATCCGAGTTCCTGCGCATGCGCAGCCGCGTAGTTTTGACCTGAGTTCCTGCATAAAATGCGCAGTTGCGTTCACGACTCCGCAGGCCTTTCATTTTTGGTGTCGTTTTGCGATATAAATGGTAAATGCAGTTTTGGTGGCGAACGCAGACGGATGCGCAGCTGCAGTAGTTTTATCCGAAGTTCCTGCGCACGCGCAGCTGCGTTCAGGACTGTGCAGACCTTTCATTTTGGTGTCGTTTTGCGATATAAATGGTAAAATGCAGTTTTGAACAGCGCGAACGCAGGTACGCACGCGCCAGCTGCATAGTTTTGCACGTTGAGGTGCTGCATGCGCAGCTGAGTAGTTTAGCTGAGTTCCCGTAACGCGCAGCTCGTAGTTTTACAGCACAGTTGCTGCGATAGGTAGGCGGCTGTTTTAACACAGTTACTCCACAAGGCCTTTCATTTTGGTGTCGTTTTGCGCATATAAATGGTAAAATGCAGTTTTGAAGACTGCATATGCATGCGCAGCTGCATAATTTTAGCCGTTGCTGCGCATACGCAGCTGCGTAGTTTTAACACAGTTCCTGCACATGCGGCAGCTGCGTCCAGAACCGCGCGCAGGCATTTCATTTTGGTGTCGCGTTTTGCGATATAAATGGTAAAATGCGGTTTTGAAAGGCAAAATGACACGGATGCGCAGCTGTAGTTTTAGCCGAGTTGCTGCGCATGCGCCATTCTCAGGTTTTAGCTGACTTGCTGCATAACGCGTTTTGCGATAAAATGGTAAAATGCAGTTTTGAATGGAGAACGACACGGATGCGCAGGTGCTGTTTTAATGAGCTGCGCATGCTTCGCGAACGCGCAGCTGCGTAGTTTTAGCTGAGTTCCTGCGCATGCGCAGCTGAGTAGTTTAGCCGAGTTGCTGCCGCGCAGCAGCGCCTTTCAGGCGTTTGGCGGCCTTTCATTTTTGGTATCGTTTTTTCGTATATAAAATGGTAAAATGCAGTTTTGAACGGTGAATGCATGCTGCGGATGCGCAGCTAGTTTGAGCTGAGTTCCTGCGCATGCGCAGCTGCGTTCAGGACCGCGCAGGCCTTTCATTTTTGGTGTCGTTTTGCGATAAAGATGGTAAAATGCAGTTTTGAACGTCGCTTAACGACATGCAGCGTAGCTGAGTAGTTTTAGCCGAGCTGCTGCACATGCGCGCTGAGTAGTTTTAGCTGAGTTCCTGCGCATGCGCAGCTGTGTTCAATGCAGCGCGAGGCGATTTCATTTTTGCTGTCGTTTTCCAGTTATATAAATGGTAAAATGTTGTTTTGAACGGTGGAACGACACGCATACACAGCCGCGTAGTTTTAGCCGGTGTTGCGCATGCGCAGCCGCGTAGTTTTAACACAGTTGCTGCAATATGCGCAGCTGCGTTCAGAACTCAGGCGCAGGCCTTTCATTTTTGGTGTCGTTGCGCGATATAGATGGTAAAATGCAGTTTTGAAAGGCAAAAGCATGCGGATGCGCAGCTGAGTAGTTTAGACGAGTTACTGCGCATATGCAATAGCTGCGTAGTTTTTTACGAGTTGCAGTTGCGCACGCGCAGCTGCATAGTTTTACCACAGTTGTTGCACAACGTTTTGCATATATAAATGGTAAAATGCAGTTTTAAACGCCGAACGATACGGACGCGCAGCTTTCGTAGGTTGTTGCACAGTTTTGCCGAAAATGAAGCGTTCAGAACGCATACGGACGCAGCTGCATAGTTTTTAGTTTTGAGGTGCTGCGACGGATGCGCAGCTGTGTAGTTTTAGCCGAGTTCCTGCGCGACGCGCAGCTGCGTTCAGTTATGCTCAGGCATTTCCATTTTGGTGTCGTTTTTGTATATAAATGGTAAAATACTGTTTTGAACGGGCGAACGATACGACGCATACAGCCAATAGTTTTAGCCGAGGGGCTGCAGCCGCGCAGTTTTTTACCAGGACTGCCGCAGCCTTTAATTTTTGGTATCGTTTTGAGTATATAAATGGTAAAATGCAGTTTTAAATGGAGAACGCATACGCATGCGCAAGTGCTGTTTTAACCGAGGTGTTGCACAACGCGCAGCAGCATAGTTTTAGCCGAGTTGCTCCGCATGCGCAGCTGAGTAGTTTTAGCCGAAGCTGCTGGCGCACGCGCAGCTGCATAGTTTTATCCGAAGTTCCCAGTATGCAGCTGCGTGGTTGACCTGAGTTCCCAAGCGCGCGCAGCGGGCGTTCATCGACTCCGCAGGCCTTTCATTTTGGTGTCGTTTTGTGCATATAAATGGTAAAATGCAGTTTTGAACGCCGAACACATATGCAAGCCGTGAGCTGCGTAGTTTTAGACGAGCGCGCAGCAGCTCTGTAGTTTAGCCGAGTTTGCTGCACAACGTTTTGCGATAAAATGGTAAAATGCAGTTTGAACGGCTGAACGACATGGATGCGCGGTGCAATTTTAGCCGAGGCGCTGCGAATGCGCAGCGAGTGCGTTTAGCCGAGGTTGCTGCACATGCAGTTTGGTTTAGCTGAGTTCCTGCGCATGCACAGCTGCGTAGTTTTAGCCGGAAGTTGCTGCGCACGCGCAGCTGCGTGGTTTTAGCCTGAGTTGCTGCGCATGCGCGCTGCGTTCAGGACCGCGCAGGCCTTTCATTTTGGTATCGTTTTGCATATATAAATGGTAAAATGCTGTTTTGAACAGCGAATGCATACACATATGCAGCTGTGTAGTTTTAGCCAGGTGCTGCACACGCGAGGCTGCGTAGTTTTAGCGAGTTGCTGCATACGCATTTTGAGTAGTTTTAGCTGAGTTCCCTGCGTTAAAATGCAGTTTTGCACAGCTGCTGGCATGCGCAGGTGCGTTCAGGACTGTGGAGGCCTTTCATTTTGGTATCGTTTTGCGTATGCAGATGGTAAAATGCAGTTTTGAACGGCGAACGACACGCATATGCAGCTGCGTAGTTTTAGCTGTAGTTGCTGCGCATGCGCAGCTGTGTAGTTTTAGCCGAGTTGCTGCGCATGCACAGCTGCGTTCACGACTGCGCAGGCCTTTCATTTTTGTTATCGTTTTGCGGATATAAATGGTAAAATTTAGTTTTGAACGACGAATGCATACGCATGCACAGCTGCATCGATTTAGCCGTTGCAGCGCATGCGCAGTTGTGTTCAGGACTGCATCGGCCTTTCATTGTTGGTGTCATTTTACGCATATAAATGGTACAATGCAGTTTTAAAAGGCGAACACATACGCATGCGCATCTGCAGTTTTAGCCGAGTGGCTGTGCATGCGCAGCTGCATAGTTTTAGCCGAGGTGCTGCGCATGCGCAGCAGAGTTTAGGCCTGCGCAGGCCTTTCATTTTTGGTGTTGTTTTGTGCATATAAATGGTACAATGCAGTTTAAAGCATGAACGCATACGCGCACAGCCGCAGTTGCAGCCGAGCTGCTGCGCGTGTGCGCTGCATAGTTTATCTGAGTTCCTGTGCGAGGCCGCGTAGTTTTTACCTGAGTTCCTGCGCATGCGCAGCTGCGTTCAGGACTGTGCAGGCCTTTCATTTTTGGTGTCGTTTTGCACATATAGATGGTACAATGCAGTTTTGAAAGGCGAACGCATACGGATGCGCAGCTGAGTAGTTTTAGCCGAGCTGCTGCACATGCGCAGCTGAGTAGTTTTAGCTGAGTTCCTGCGCATGCGCAGCTGTGTTCAGGACTGCGCAGACATTTCATTTTGCTGTCGTTTTGTGATATAAATGGTAAAATGCAGTTTTGAACGGCGAACGACACGCGATACACAGTAGTTTTAGCTGAGGGGCTGCGCATGCGCAGCTGCGTTCACGACTGCGCAGGCCTTTCAATTTTGGTATCGTTTTGCGGGTATAAATGGTAAAATGCAGTTTTGAACGACGAATGCATACGCATGCACAGCTGCATAGTTTTAGCCGTTGCTGCGCATGCGCAGTTGCGTTCAGGACTGCATCGGCCTTTCATTGTTGGTGTCATTTTACGCATATAAATGGTACAATGCAGTTTTAAAAGGCGAACACATACGCATGCGCATCTGCAGTTTTAGCCGAGTGGCTGCGCATGCGCAGCTGCATAGTTTTAGCCGAGGTGCTGCGCATGCGCAGCAGAGTTTAGGCCTGCGCAGGCCTTTCATTGTTGGTGTCGTTTTGTGCATATAAATGGTACAATGCAGTTTTAAAATGCGAACGCATACGCATGCGCAGCTGCAGTTTTAGCCGAGGTGCTGCGCATGCGCAGCTGCATAGTTTTAGCCGAGTTGCTGCGCATGCGCAGCTGCTTAGTTTTAGCCGAGCTGCTGCATGCAGCAGCTGTTAGTTTTATCCCGAGTTCCTGGTGCACGCAGCTGGCGTTCAGGACTGTGCAGACCTTTCATTTTGGTGTCGTTTTTGGCATATAAATGGTAAAATGCATTTTGAAAGGCGAACGTGACACGCATCGCGCAGCTGCATAGTTTTAGCTGAGGTGCTGCACATGCGCAGCTGAGTAGTTTTAGCTGAGTTCCTGCGCATACGCAGCTGCGTAGTTTTACCACAGTTGCTGCGTATAGGCAGCTGCGTTCACGACTCCGCAGGCCTTTCATTTTTGGTGTCGTTTTGCGCATATAAATGGTAAAATGCAGTTTTGAAAGGCAACGATATGCATGCGCAGCTGAGTAGTTTTAGAAGAATTCCTGCGCATGCGCAGCTGCGTAGTTTTAACACAGTTGCTGCACATGCGCAGCTGCGTTCAGAACTGTGCAGGCCTTTCATTTTTGGTGTCGTTTTGCGCATATAGATGCTAAAAATGCAGTTTGAAGGTTAAAGCACACGGATGCGCAGCTGAGTAGTTTAGACGAGTTACTGCGCATGCGCATCTGGTAGTTTTAGTCGTTGCTGTATAACATTTTGCTGACAAAATGGTAAAATGCAGTTGAAAACAGCTGCTAACGACACGGATGCGCAGGGCAGTTTTAGCCGAGTTTTTTGCGAATGTGCAGCTGAGTAGTTTTAGCTGAGTTCCTGCGCATGCGCAGCTGCGTAGTTTTAGCCGAGCTGCTGCGCATGCGAAGCTGCTTTCAGGACTGTGCAGGCCTTTCATTTTTGGTATCGTTTTGCATATAAATGGTAAAATGCAGTTTTGAACGGTTAACGACACGGATGCGCAGCTGTGTTTAGCCAAGTGTTGTAGCCCGGTGCTGCGCATGCGCAGCTGGCGGTTCAGGACCGCGCAGGCCAATCATTTTTGCGTTCGTTTTGCGCAAAAAGATGGTAAAATGCAGTTTTGAAAGGCGAACGCATACGGATGCGCAGCTGGTAGTTTTATCCGAGCTGCTGCAATCCCGCGCAGCTGAGTAGTTTTAGTTGAGTTCCTGCGCATGCGCAGCTGCGTTCAGGAGGACCGCGCAGACATTTCATTTTGCTGTCGTTTTGTTATATAAATGGTAAAATGCTGTTTTGAACGGTGAACGCATACGCATACACAGCTGCGTGGTTTTTGGGCGGTGCTGCGCGCATGCGCAGGCGCGGCGTTCAGGACCGCGCAGCCTTTTCATTTTTGCTATCGTTTTCGTATATAAATGGTAAAATGTTGTTTTGAACGGCGAACCTGCATACACAGCTGAGTAGTTTTAGCCGAATTGTTTGCGCATGCACAGCCGCGTAGTTTTAACACAGTTGCTGCATACGCGCAGCTGCATTCAGAACCGCGCAGGCCTTTCATTTTTGGTGTCGTTTGCATATAGATGGTAAAATGCAGTTTTGAAAGGCGAAAGCATACGGATGCAGCTGAGTAGTTTTAGACGAGTTACTGCGCGCGCGCAGCTCTGTAGTTTTAGCCCGACTTGCTGTATAACGTTTTTGCGGCGAAAAATGGTAAAATGCAGTTTTGAACAGCGAACGCATATGGATGCACAGGTGCAGTTTTAGCCGAGTTGCTGCGCATGCGCAGCTGCGTAGTTTTGCCGGTTGCTGCATGCGCAGCCGAGTAGTTTTAGCTGAGTTCCTGTGCATGCGCAGCTGCGTAGTTTTAACACAGTTGTTGCACAACGTTTTGCGATAAAATGGTAAAATGCAGTTTTAAACGTCGAACGCGATACATTGACGTGCAGCTGCATATAAGTTTTAAAATGCGGTTTTGAAGCAGCATAATTTTAGCTGAGGTGCTGGGCGCATGTGCAGCTGTGTAGTTTTGCCGAAGTTCCTGCGCGTAAGCTGCGTTCAGGACTGCGCAGGCATTTCATTTTGGTGTCGTTTTTGTATATAAATGGTAAAATACTGTTTTGAACGGCGAACGCATATTTCGCACAGCCGCGTAGTTTTACAGGGAATGTGCATGCGCCAGCCGTGCGTTCAGGACTGTGGAGGCCTTTAATTTTGGTAATCGTTTTGCGTATATAAATGGTAAAATGCTGTTTTGAATGGAGAACGCATACGCATGCAAGTGCTGTTTTAACCGAAGGTGCTGCATGCGCAGCTGCATAGTTTAGCCGAGTTGCTCCGCATGCGCAGCTGGAGTAGTTTAGCGAGCTGCTGCGCATGCGCAGCTGCATGGGTTTTATCCCGGTTCTGTGCATGCGCAGCTGTGTAGTTTGACCTGAGTTCCTGCGCGACGCCCAGCGCGTTCACGACTGCGCAGGCCTTTCATTTTTGGTGTCGTTTTGCGCATATAAATGGTAAAATGCAGTTTTGAACGTCGAACACATACGCAAGCGTAGCTGCATAGTTTTAGACGAGTTACTGCGCATGCGCAGCTGTGTAGTTTTAGCCGAGTTGCTGCAACAATTTTGCGCGACAAAATGGTAAAATGCAGTTTTGAATGCGAACGCATATGGACCTTGCAATTTTAGTCGAGGCGCTGCGACCGCAGCTGCGTGTTTTGCCGAGTTGCTGCACATGCGCAGCTGCGTAGGTTTTAGCTGAGTTCCTGCGCATGCGCAGCTGCGTGGTTTTAGCATATAACGTTAAGCGCGCATCAAATGGTAAAATGAGGTTGAACAGCCGCATACTGCGCACGCGCAGGTGCAGTTTCAGGACCGTGCGCAGGCCTTTCATTTTTTTGGTAATTTTTTCGATATATAAATGGTAAATGCAGTTTTGAACGGAAGGTTCCACGCATGTGCAGCTGTGTAGTTGTAGCCGAGCTGCTGCGATGCGCAGTTGCGGTTCAGGACCGCGCAGGCCAATCATTTTGGTGTCGTTTGCGCATAAAGATGGTAAAATGCAGTTTTTAAAGGCGAACGACACGGATGCGCAGCTGAGTAGTTTTAGCCGGAGCTGCTGCATGCGCGCAGCTGTGTAGTTTTAGCCGAGTTGCTGCGCATGCGCAGCTGTGTTCAGGACTGCGCAGACATTTCATTTTTGCTGTCGTTTTCCGTATATAAATGGTAAAATGCTGTTTTGAACGGCGAACGCATACACATACACAGCTGCGTAGTTTTAGGCGAGGTGCTGCGCATGTGCAGGTGCGTTCAGGACTGCGCAGCCTTTTCATTTTTGGTATCGTTTTGCGTATATAAAGGGTAAAATGCAGTTTTGAACGGCGAACGCATACGCATGCGCAAGTGCTGTTTTAGCCGAGGTGCTGCCTTTGCTATTTTGGCATAGTTTTAGCCGAAGTGCTTCGCATGCGCAGCTGAGTGGTTCTTAGCCGAGTTCCCGCGCATGCACAGCTGCGTGGTTTATCCTGAGTTGCTGCGCATTAGCCGCGTAGTTTGACCTGAGCTGCTCGCATGCGCGCAGCGTCGATTCAGCACAGCGCCAGGCCCTTTCATTTTTGGTATCGTTTTGCATATAAATGGTAAAAATGCAGTTTTGAACGGCGAATGCATATGCATGTGCAGCTGTGTAGTTTTAGCCGTTGCTGCACATGCGCAGTTGCGTAGTTTTCTTGGTTGCAATAAATTGCCGGCTGATAAATTTGGCTGAGTTCCTGCGCGATATGCGCGCGAATGCGTGGTTTAAAAGCCGAGCACATGCGCATGCGCAGGTGCGTTCAGGGCTGTGCGCAGGCCTTTCATTTTTTGGTATCGTTTGCGTATCAAATGGTTTAAAATGCAGTTTTCGACGCGTGCCGCATGTGTTTTGCGTGGTTAAATGCGTGGTGCTGCGCGTACTGCCCAGGACACATGCGAGTTGCTTTTCATTTTTGGTATCGTTTTGCATATATATAAATGGTAAAAGACAGTTTTGAACAGCTGTCGTTTTCCGTATATAAATGCAGCTGTGTTTTTTGAGGTGCCGCACATGCACAGCTGCGTGTTTTAGGCGGTGCTGCGCATGCCAGCAGAGTTTAGCTGCGCAGGCCTTAATTTTGGTGTCGTTTGCGTATAAACGGTACAATGCAGTTTTAAAAGGCGAACACATGCGCATGCAGTTTAGCCGAGTTTTGCAGGAAGGCGCGACGCATCGTGCTGGTTTTACTGGTTGCTGCGCAGCGCAGCTGCAGTTTTTTTAGCCGAGCTGCTGCGCATCCGCAGCTGCATAGTTTTATCGTCGTTCCTGTGCATGCGTAAAATGTAGTTTTACCTGAGTTCCTGCGCGCGTAGCAGCTGCGTTCAGGATTGTGCAGACCTTTCATTTTGTGTCGCTTTTTGTTTATAAATGGTAAAATGCGGTTTTTGAGCGGCAAAACACACGCGGAGCTGCATAGTTTTATTGAGGTGCTGCACATCGCAGCTGAGTAGTTTTATTGAGTTCCTGCATACGCAGCTGCCTATTTTACCACAGTTGCTGCAATGCATGCTCAAATCCGCAGGCCTTTCATTTTGCGTCGTTTTTTTGCGATATAAATGGTAAAATGCAGTTTTGAAAGCCAACGTGCTGCGATGCGCAGCTGAGTAGTTTGAATGAATTGTTATGCGATGCAGCAGCCGCGAGTTTTGCGCACAGTTGCTGTGCATATCCGCCTTCGCGTTCAGAACTGCGCAGGCATTTCATTTTGGTGTCGTTTTGCGTATATAGATGGTAAAATGCAGTTTAAAGGCGACGCATACGGATGCGCAGCTGAGTAGTTTTAGCGAGTTTTGCGGGCGCAGCTCTGTAGTTCGAGCCGACCTGGTTGTATTAACGTTTTACGATAAAATGGCGCAGTCTTTGAACAGCGAGTTCCTGCGATGCGAGGCGCAGTTTTATCGATTTTTGAGTTTCAGTTTTAGCCGTGAGTTGCTGCGCAAGCTGTGTAGTTCGCATAAATGGTACGCGCAGCCGTGTTTGAATGAGTTGCCGGTGCAACGCAGCGTTCAGGACCGCGAGGCCAATCATTTTGGTGTCGTTTGCGCGACATATTTGGTAAGATGCAGTTTGAGCGAACACATAATGATGCGCAGCTGAGTAGTTTTAGCCGAGCTGCTGCATGCGCAGCTGAGTTTGTTTTAGCTGAGTTCCCGCATGCGCGGCTATGCGTTCAGGACTGTGCAGACATTTCATTTTGCTGTCGTTTTCCCGTATATAAATGGTAAAATGCTGTTTTGAACGGGCGAACGGCCGCATACACAGCTGCGTAGTTTTAGGCGCAGGTGCTGCGCATGCGCAGGTGCGTTCAGGACTGCGCAGCCTTTCATTTTTGCTGTCGTTTTCCAGATATAAATGGTAAAATGCTGTTTTTGAGCGTCGAACACATACACAGCTGAGTAGTTTTAGCCGAATAAACGCAAGACGTTAGCTGCGCCACACAGTTGCTGCATGCGCGGCTGCGTTCAGAACCGCGCAGGCCTTTCATTTTGGTGTCGTTTTTGCGCGATATAGATGGTAAATGCAGTTTTGAACGTCGAACACATACATGAAGGTGCGATTTTTAGACGAAGTTACCGCGCATGTGCAGCTTTGTAGTTTTAGGCCGAGTTGCTGCACAACGTTTTGGAGAAAATGGTAAAAAATGCAGTTTTGAACTGCCATATGCGCGAGGCGCAATTTGCGTGGTTGGTGCAGTGCTGTGCATCGCGAAGTTGCGTTCAAGCTGTGGAGCCGCGGTTTTGGTATGTTTTGTATATAGATGCACAAAATGTAGTTTTGAGCAGTTGCTGCGTAATGCAGCCGCGTAGTTTTAGCGCAGTTGCTGCGCATGCGCAGCCGCGTTCAGGACTTTGCGGGCCTTTCATTTTGGTATCGTTTTGCGGATATAAATGGTAAAATGCAGTTTTGAACAGCGAACGCCACGCATGTGCAGCTGTGTAGTTTTAGCCGGTGGCTGCGCGGCCAGCTGCATTGCACCTGCCGCGTGCATTTTTAGTACATTTTGGTAAAATGCAGTTGCGGATATAAATGGTAATGTGCAGCTGTAGTTGACTGAGTGGCTACGCATGCACAGCTGTGTAGTTTTAGCCTAGTTCCTGCGCGCCAGCCGCAGTTTCGCGCTCAGGACTGCATCGGGCCTTTCATTTTTGGTGTCGTTTTGTGCATATAGATGGTACAATGCAGTTTTGAAAGGCGAACGATACGGACGCGCATCTGCAGTTTAGCCGAGTGGCTGCAGTACGCAGCTGCATAGTTTTAGCTGAGTTCCTGCGCATGAGCAGAGTTTCAGGACAGCGCAGACATTTCATTTTTGGTATAGTTTTGCGGATATAAATGGTAAAATGCAGTTTTGAAATGCGAACGACACGCATGCGCAGCTGCAGTTTTAGCCGTTGCTGGCGATGCGCAGTTCTGCGTTCAGGACTGCATCAGCCTTTCATTGTTGGTGTCATTTTACGTATATAAATGGTACAATGCAGTTTTAGGCGAACATTGCCGCGCATGCAGCTGAGTAGTTTTATCCGTGGCTGTGCATGCGCAGCTGCGAGATTTTATCCGAGTGCTGCGCATGCGCAGGTTTTCAGGACTGCGCAGACCTTTCATTTTTGGTGTCGTTTTGTGATATAAATGGTAAAATGCAGTTTTGAAAGCCGGTAACGACATGCATGCGCCTTGAGTAGTTTTAGCCGGTGTTGCGCATGCACAGCTAAGGCCATGAACACAGTTGCTGCACATGTGCGCAGGGTTTCAGAGCTGCTGCGCAGGCGGCTGTGTTTTTTGCCGAGTTTCTGCGCGATATAGATGGTAAAATGCAGCATTTGAAAGGGTGTCGTTTTTCTGTATATAAATGGTAAAATACTGTTTAGAAGAGTTACATGGCGCATACACAACTATGTAGTTTTAGCCGAGGGCTGCGCATGTGCAGGTGCGTTCAGGACTAAAATGGTGTTTCATTTTGAATCGTTTGCGATATAAATGGTAAAATGCAGTTTGAGCGGAGGCGCCGCTTTGCATAGTAAGAGTTTTTTTTAGCCGTGCTGCGCATGCGCAGCTGATAGTTTTAGCTGAGTTCCTGTGCATGCGCAGCTGCGTGTTGACCTGAGTTCCTGCGCATGCGCGGCATGCGTTCGGGACTGTGCAGGCCTTTCATTTTTGGTGTCGTTTTTCGTATATAAATGGTAAAATGCTGTTTTGAAGGCAAACGATATGGATGCAGCTGCGTAGTTTTAGCTGAAATGTTGCGCATGCGCAGCCGTGTAGTTTTAACGACGTTGCTGCGCGTTTCTGCGTTCAGGACCGCTGGGCCAATCATTTTTGGTGTCGCTTTTGCGGATATAGATGGTAAAATGCAGTTTTGAAGGCTTATGCGATGCGCAGGTTAGTAGTTTTAGCCGAGCTGCCGCATAGTTTTAGCCGTTGCTGCACATGCGCGGCTGAGTAGTTTTAGCTGAGTTCCTGCGCATTGCCGGTGTGGTTTGTGTTGCTGCGCGTGATACAATGCGTTCAGGACTGAGCCAGGCATTTCATTTTGGTGTCGCTTTCTGATATAAATGGTAAAATGCTGTTTTGCACGGCGAACGCGGGTACATGCACAGGTGCAATTTTAGTCGAGGCGCTGCGCATGCGCAGCCGTTCACAACAGCGGAGGCCTTTCAGTTTTGCACATCGTTTTGCGGATAAATGGTAAAAGCTGCGCAGTTTTGAGCAGTTGAATGCGCATGCGCAGCTGCATAGTTTTAGCCGAGTTGCTGCGCATGCGCCAGCAGAGTTCAGGCCTGCGCAGGCCTTTCATTTTGGTGTCGTTTTGTGCATATAAATGGTAAAATGCAGTTTTAAACAGCGAAAGGCATGCAGCGTGCTGCAGTTTTAACCGAGGTGTTAATGCGCAGCTGCGTGGTTTAGCCGAGTTGCTGCGCATGTGCAGCTTTAGTTTTAGCCGAGCTGCTGCGCTTGTGCAGCCTGCATGGTTCGCACAGTTGCTGCACATGCGCGGCTGCGTGGTTTAGTGGGTTCCTGCGCATGCGAGTTGGTTTTAGCACAGTTACTGCGCATGCGCAGCTGCGGACCGGTTTTCAGCTGCTGCGCGCTGCGCAGTTCCCTTGTGCAGGCCTTTTTTTTGGTGTCATTTTGCATATAAATGGTAAAATGCAGTTTTGAAAGGCTTAACGTTTGCGCGTAATGCGCAGCTGTGTAGTTTTATTGAGGTGCTGCATACGCGCAGCTGAGTAGTTTTAGCTGAGTTCCTGCGGATACGCAGCTGCCTAGTTTTACCACAGTTCCTGCGCAGATAGGCAGCTGCATCCAACGACTCGCAGGCTTTCATTTTGATGTCGTTTCAGGGATATAAATGGTAAAAATGCATTTTGAAAGGCGTTTTTGTATATGGATGGCAAAATGTGGTTTTATCGAATTGTTGCGCATGCAACAGCTGCGTGGTTTTTCACAGTTGCTGTGCATGCGCAGCTGCGTTCAGGAACCGCGCAGGCCTTTCATTTTGGTGTCGTTTCTTGATTATAGATGGTAAAATGCAGTTTTGAAAGGCGAAAGCATACTGCTGATGCGCATCTGCAGTTTTAGCCGAGCTACTGCGCATGCGCAGCCTGTAGTTTGAAATGTTTTGCTGTTTAAACGCTTTGCGCATAAATGGTAAAATGCAGTTTTGAACAATTACCGGATAGCCGCAGGGCAGTTTGCCGCTGTGCTTCGCAACGCGAGCATTTTAGTTTTAGCGAAGCTGCTGCACATGCGCAGCTGAGAGTTTTAGCTGAGTTGTTCGCGCACGCGCAGCCGCGAAGTTTACCTGAGTTCCGCGCATGCGCAGCCGCATTCAGGACTGTGCAGGCCTTTCATTTTTTGGTGTCGTTTTTGCGATATAAATGGTAAAATGCAGTTTTGAAGGCAAATGCACACGGATGCGCAGCTGAGTAGTTTTAGCCGAGCTGCTGCGCATGCGCAGCTGCGTAGTTTAGATGAGTTGCTGCGCGGGCGCTGCTGCGTTCAGGCTTGCGCAGACATTTCATTTTGGTATCATTTTGCGTCGATATTTGGTAAAATGCATTTTGAGCGACGTTTTATAGCATGCACAGCTGCGTAGTTTTAGCCGTTGCTGCGCATGCGCAGCTGCGTTCAGTTTTGATCGGCCTTTCATTTTTGGTGTCAACGTTTCGCGATATAAATGGTACAATGCAGTTTTGGCCGCATGGACGAAGCGCATCTGCAGTTTTAGCCTGAGTTGCCCGCTGCAGCTGTGGTTGAGCCGCGCTGCGCACGCGCAGTTCAGGACTGCGCAGGCCTTTCATTTTTCCATTTTTGTGCGCCTGTGGTAAAATGCAGACAGATATAAATGGTTTAAAATGTTGGTTTTGAACGCGCAGGCCGATAATGAGTTGATGCACATGTGGTAAATTAGTTTAGCCGAGCTGCTGCGCGATGCTGCAAGTGCTGTTTTTATTTATAAAGGCAGCTGCTTTAGCCGGGCATTTCATTTTTTTGTATATAAATGGGTAGTTTTAGTCGAGATACCGCGGTAAAAAACGTTGGTTTTGAACGGCGAGTTTGACCTGAGTTCCCCACACGCAGGTGCAATCAGGACTGCGCGGGCCTTTCATTTTGGTATCGTTTGCGTATATAAATGGTAAAATGCAGGTTTGAATGGAGAACGCCGAGGCGCT
Source organism: Huso huso (assembly GCA_036884735.1). Classification (NCBI taxonomy): domain Eukaryota; kingdom Metazoa; phylum Chordata; class Actinopteri; order Acipenseriformes; family Acipenseridae; genus Huso; species Huso huso. Next base: position 176,273 of record JAHFZB010000085.1, read on the forward strand.
TCACGCGATGTGCAAACGCGCAGTGCTGTTTTAGCCGAGTTGCTGCACATGTGCAGCTGCGTAGTTTTAGCTGAGTTCCTGCGCAGGCGTAGTTTTCAGTTTTTGCCAGCTGCGCGTTCAGGACTGTGCAGGCCTTTCATTTTTGGTGTCGTTTTGCGATATAAATGGTAAAATGCAGTTTTGAACGGCAAGCCATTATGGATCGCAGTCTAAGTAGTTTTAGCATACTGCGACGCGCAGCTGAGTAGTTTTAGCCGGTTGCTGCGCGGGCGCTGCTGCGTTCAGGACTGCGCAGGCATTAATTTTGGTGTCGTTTGGCGCTTATATAGATGGTAAAATGCAGTTTTGAAAGGCGAACATACTGATGCGCAGGTGAGTAGTTTTAGCCGAGCTGCGCGGAGGCGCAGCTGCATTTTTGCTGTCGTTTTTGCTGCAAATGGTAAAATGCTGTTTAGAACAGCGAGTTGTTTTCTGAGGATGCGCAGCTGCGAGTTTTGCGTTGGTGCGCATAATGTTCAGGCTGCGCCAGTTTTATTTTCATTCCCGCTGTATATATGTGCAGCTGCTGTTTTTAGCTGAGTTCCTGCCGCATACACAGCTGCCGTTTTAGCTGAGGACCTGCGCATGCGCTTTCATTTTGGACTGTGCATCGCAACAACGTTTTGCGATATAAAATGGTAAAATGCGTTTGAACGGATATAAACACGGATGCGCAGCGGTTTTAGCCGAATTAGTGCATGCGGCTGCTGCATAATGCGGTGCAGCTGTGTAGTTTAGCCCAGTTGCTGCGCATGCGCAGCAGGGTCAGGACCGCGCAGGCCAATTTCATTTTGTGTCGTTTTGTGCTTATAGATGGTAAAATGCAGTTTTGAAAGGCGAAGCATACTGACGCGCGGCTGAGTAGTTTTAGCGAAGCTGCTGCGCATGCGCAGCTGAGTAGTTTTAGCTGAGTTGCTGCGCATGCTGCTGGAGCAGCTGCATTAGGTTTTAGCACAGTTCATTGCAGCTGCAAGTTTTAGCAGATATAAATGGTAAAATGCGTGTTTTGAATGGAGTTGCTGCATGCGCCCAGCTGCGTGGTTGCCGAGCTGCTGCTGCTGCGCTGCGTTCAGGACTGTGCAGGCTTTTCATTTTTGGTATCGTTTTGCATATAAATGGTAAAATCGCAGTTTTGAACAGCTAACGACACGCAATGTGCAGCTGTGTAGTTTTATCCGGTTCCTGTGCATGCGCGAGCCGCGTAGTTTTGACCTGAGTTGCTGCACATGCGCAGCTGGAGTAGAACTGGGCTGTGGGCCTTCCATTTTTGTGTCGTTTGTATATATAGATGGTAAAATGCAGTTTTGAGCATGCGCAGCGCCGCGCTGGTAGGACCTGTGGGCCTTGCGCATGGTATCGTTTTGTATAGTTTAGATGGTAAAATTGTTTTGAACGTTTTGCGATAAAATGGTAAATGCAGTTTTGAAATGGCGAACGACAACGGATGCGCTTGGTGCAGTTTTAGCCGGGCGCTGTGAATGCGCAGCTGCGTGGTTTTAGTCGAAGTTGCTGCGCATGCGCAGATGCAGTTTTGTTTGAGTTCCTGTGCTGCGCGAGTTTTGCTGTTTGGTTTACTGCAGTTTGTTGAGCTGCTGCGTGGTTGCGTAGTTTTTTTAACACAGTTGTTGGTGTCGTTTTATATAAATGGTAAAAATGCAGTTTTAAAACGAGGTGCATAACGGACGTGCAGCTGTGTAGTTTTAGCCGAAGCTGTACATGCAGCTTAATTTAGCCGAGGTGCTGCGATGCGCAGTGTAGTTTTAGCCGAGTTCCTGCGCATGCGCCAGCTGCGTTCAGGACCGGGCGCAGGCATTTCATTTTTGTGTCGTTTTCTGTATATAAATGGTAAAATGCTGTTTTGAACGGCAAACGCGATACGCATGCACAGCTGCGTGTAGTTTTAGCCGAGGGGCTGGCGATGCAACGGCCAGGTTCAGGACTGCGCAGGTGTTTAATTTTGGTATCGTTTTGCGTATATAAAATGGTAAAAACGCAGTTTTGAACGGAGAACGATACCGCGATGCGCAAGGTTGGTTTTAGTCGAGCCGAGGTGCTGCGCAGCATAGCAACTGCGAGCTGGGAACGCAGCTGAGTAGCAGCTGCGAGTTTGCCGCACCAGCCGCATTAGTCGATCCGAACCCTGTGAACCATGAGTGTCGATATTCTGACCTGAGCGCGACGCGCGAGTCAAGGCCCACCCACTCGGGTGCGAGGCGCTTCATTTTTGGTGTCGTTTTGCGTATATAAATGGTAAAATGCAGTTTTGAATGGAGAATGATGCGCGATGCTGCTAGCGCTGTTTTAGCCGTTGCGCATGCGCCAGCCGCTTGGGGTTTGACGTGAATTGCTGCGCAGGCGCTGTCGCTTCAGGCCTTTAGCCAATAATTTTTGGTGTCATTTAACAGCCATAGTTGGTAAAATGCAGTTTTGCATGCGAACACGCGCAGCTCAGGTGGTAGTTTTAGCCGAGCTGCTGTTTTGGCGAGAACGCGCGAGTTCGCCCAGCGACTGTGCAGGCCTTTCATTTTAGTATCGTTTTGCATATATAAATGGTAAAATGCAGTTTTGAACAAGCGAATTCCTGCGCATGTGCAGCTGCGGTTTTAGTCGAGTTGCTGCTGCACATGCGTTCAGGACGCGCAGGCCTTTCATTTGAGTTCGTTTGCTGATATAAATGGTAAAATGCAGTTTGAACGTCGTTCATGCGCATGCAATAGCCGCGTAGTTTTACCACAGTTACTGCGTGTCATGCCCAGCGTTTTAGCTTTCGCCAGGCCTTTCATTTTGGTTTCGTTTTCTGTATATAAATGGTAAAATGCTGTTTTGAGCGGCGACACACGCATGCGCAGCTGCAGTTTTAGCCGGGGGCTGCGCATGCGTGGCTGCGTGGTTTTGTTGCCTTTCATAGTTTTGGCTGCGTAGTTTTAAAACGTGCGGATATAAATGGTACAATACGTTGCGTTTTAGCGTAAAGTTGCTGAAAATGCGCAGCTGCATATTTTTTAGCTGATGCGCAGCTGCGTAGTTTTAGCGAGCCGAGTGCAGTTTTAGTTTTAGCCTCGTTTGCTGATGCGTTTTAAATGAGTTCCTGCGCATGCGCAGCTGCGTTTCAGGTGCAGACCCTTCATTTTTGCTGTCGTTTCATGATATAAATGGTAATGTGCAGTTTTGAAGTTTAGCGAGGTTGCTGCACGCGCAGCTGATAGTTTTAGCCGAGTTCCTGCGCATGCACAGCCAAGGTTTGCGACTTTTTTAACACAGTTGTTGCGTAAAACGGAGCTGCGTTTCAGAACGTTCGCGCGAGGCCTTTCATTTTGGTGTCGTTTGCGTTTATAGATGGTAAAAATGCAGTTTTGAAAGCTTAAGTTGCTGCATGCGCAGTTTGAGTAGTTTTAGAAGAGTTATTGCGCGTGCGCAGCTGCCAGTTTTGAGCCGAGCTACTGCGCACGCGCAGCCAGCGCGGTCAGGACTGTGCAGGCCTTTCATTTTTGGTGTCGTTTGCGATATAAATGGTAAAAATGCAGTTTTGAACGGCAAACGCATGTGGATGTGCAGCTGTGTGGTTGCAGGCGTTACTGCGCATGCGCCAGCTCTGCTCAGGACCCAGGCTTGCAATCATTTTTGGTGTCAGTTTTTGAACAGCGAACGCATACGGATGCGCAGGTGCAGTTTTGAACGTCGAATGCACATGCAAGGTTTTAGCGGTTGCTGAGATTTAGACTAGTTACCGCACATGTGCAGCTGCGTAGTTTAGCTGAGTTGCTGCGCACAACATTTGCGTACGAAATGGTAAACGCAATTTTGAACGGCTTAACGCGCACGGATGGCACAGGTGCAGTTTTAGTCGAGCGTTACGGACGCGAAGCCGCATAGTTTTAGCCTGAAGTTCCTGCGGCATACGCTTAGTGCTGAGTAGTGTTTTAGCCGAGTTCCTGGGCGATGCGCAGCTGTTTAGTTTTAACACAGTTGTTGCACGCTTTGCATATAAATGGTAAAATGCAGTTTTAAACGTCGAACGCACACGGATGCACAGCTGCGCGGTTTTAGCCGAGTTATTGCGCATGCGCAGCTCTGTAATTTAATGAGGTGTATAATTTTTACGCGCAAATATGTAAAAAAATGAAGTTTTCCCGCGACGCGCAGCTGGCGCCAGGATCGTTTGGCGGTGCTGGCAGGCGCTGCACATTTTGGTGTCGCTTCCGTATATAAATGGTAAAATACTGTTTTGAACGGTTCCTGCGCATGCGCAGATACATAGCCGCAGTTAGGTTTAGCTGTGCATGGGCTGCGTGACCCGAGCTGCTGCGCATGCGCAGGCATTCAGGACTGCACAGGCCTTTCATTTTGGTATCGTTTTGTGTATATAAAATGGTAAAATGCAGTTTTGAACGGAGAACGATACGCATGCTAGTGTTGTTTTATCGGTACTCTTGCGCACGCGCCAGCTGCATAGTTTTAGCCGAGTTCCTGCGCAACGCCGCAGCGCGATTAAAACCTGAGTTGAGCGCGCGACCGCGCAGCTGCGCGGCGCTCAGGACTGTGCAGGCCTTTCATTTTGGTTTCGTTTTGCGCGATATAAAATGGTAAATGCAGTTTTGAACGAGCGAATGCATACGCATGCGCAGCTGCGTAGTTTTAGCGAGTTGCTGCGCATGCGCCAAGCTGCGTTCAGGACTCAGCGGCCTTCATTTTGGTGTCGTTTGCACGATAAATGGTAAAATGCAGTTTTGCGCTGCTTAACATTGACACGGAGTTTTAGTTTTAGTCGAGTGGCTGAGCACGCGCAGCCGCATAGTGTTTTAGCCACAGTTGCTGCAGCATGCGCAGCAGAGTTTAGGACCTGGGCGCAGGCCTTTTCATTTTTTTGGTGTCGTTTTGCATATAAATGGTAACAATGCAGTTTTAAAACGTCGAACGACATGTACGCGCAGCCGCAGTTTGCGGTTTTGAGTTGTTGCGCATATGCAGCTGCATAGTTTTAGCCGAGTTGCTGCGTTGTTTACGCGCAGCTGCTTAGTTGCTGCGATTTGCTGGCGCATGTGCAGCTGCATAGTTTTATCCGGAAGTTCCAGGTACGCCGCGAGTAAAATGCAGTTTTAATTTGAGTTCCTGGATGCGCCTTCTGAGTAGTGCTCAGGAGTTACTGCAGGCCTTTCATTTTGGTGTCGTTTTGCGATATAAATGGTAAAATGCAGTTTTGAACAGCGAATGCGACACGGACGCGCAGGTGCAGTTTTAGTCGAGACGCCGCGAATGCGCAGCTGCATAGTTTTAGCCGAGTTGCTGCACATGTGCAGCTGAGTAGTTTTAGCTGAGTTCCCGCGCATCGCGCGGCCGCGTGGTTTTACCGAACGGTTGCTCACGCGTATCGCGGCTGCGTCCAGGACTGCGCCAGGCCTTTCATTTTGGCATCGTTTTCAGATATAAATGGTAAAATGCAGTTTTGAAGTCGAACCACATATGCATGCGCAGCTGATCAGTTTTAGCCGAGTTACTGAGCATGCGCGAGTTTTGTAGTTTAACACGAGTTGCTGCACATGCGCTTATGTTCAAAATGGTAAAACGCAGCCTTTGAACGGTGGTGTGTCGCGCATAAATGGCGCAGTTTTAAATGGTATGCGCAGCTGCAGTTTGAGCGCGTAGTTTTATCGAGTTTTGGAGTTGCTCTTTACGCGCAGCTGAGTAGTTTTAGCCGAGTTCCCGCTGCATGCATAGCCGCTGGGTTTTATCCGAGTTCCTGTGCACGCGCAGCCGCATAGTTTTACCTGAGTTCCCGCGACAGCCGCATCCAGGACTGTGCAGGCCTTTCATTTTTGGTGTCGTTTTGCGTATATAAATGGTAAAATGGTTTTGCCAGCGAATGCATACGCATGCGCAGCTGCGTAGTTTTTAGTTCCAGGTGCCGCTGCAGCTGAGTTGCGTTGTGCGGAAATGGTAAAATGCAGTTTTGCGCAGGATATGGATGCGCAGGCCTTTCATTTTTTGGTGTCGCTTTGCGAGTTGCTGACATAAATGGTAAAATGCAGTTTTGAATGACAGTTGCATGCGCAGCTGCGCACAGCGGTTTTAGCACAGTGCAAAAGATGCGCAGTTTAGCGCTCAGACCTCGGCCTTTCATTTTTGGTGTCGTTTTGCATATATAAATGGTAAAATGCAGTTTTGAACAGCGAATGCATACGCATGCGCAGCTGCAGTTTTGGCGAGGTGCTGCGCACGCGCAGCCGCATTAGTTTAGCCGAGTTGTTGCTGCGCCACGCGCAGCTGGAAAAGTAAAAAATGCTGAGTTGCGCACGCTTAGCTGCATAGTTTTAGTTGGTAAAATGCGCGAGTTTTTTCCGCTGCGCGAGGCCTTTCATTTTTGGTGTCGTTTTGCGTATAAATGGTAAAATGCAGTTTTAAAATGCATATGCATGCGCGGCTGGTGGTTTGCCAAATTGCGCATGCAGTTTTAGTTTTAACACAGACTGCTGCGCATGCGCAGCAGCGTTCAGAACTGCGCAGGATTTTCATTTTGGTGTCGTTTTTGCGCATATAGATGGTAAAATGCAGTTTTAAAAGGCGAACGACATGCGACGCGCAGCTGCTAAGTTTTAGTTACTGCGCATGCGCAGCTCAGAAGAGAATTTAGCCGACTTCATTTGTATAACGTTTTATCGCGTAAATAGTAAAATGCAGTTTTGAACCAGGCGAACGCACGGATGCCAATAGTTTCATCCTGAGCGCTGCGAATGCGCAGCTGCGCTTGGTTGCTGCACCAAGTTGCTGAGTGCAGCTGCGCTGGCGAGTTCCTGCTCAGCGTAGTGCGACCTTACCACAGTTGCTGCGTCGCTTTGCGACATAAATGGTAAAAGGCCTTTCATTTGAAAGGCTTAACGTTTTGCGCATATAAATGGTAAAATGCAATTTTGAAGTTGGTTGCGCGCATGCGCAGCTGCGTAGTTTTAACACAGTTCCTGCGCATGCGCAGCCGCGTTCAGAACTGCGCAGGCATTTCATTTTGGTGTCGTTTTGCTTTATATAGATGGTAAAATGCAGTTTTAAAAGCGAAAGGATGCGGATACGCAGCTGAGTAGTTTTAGGCGAATTACTGCGCATGCGCGTTCTGTAGTTTTAGCCGACTTGCTGTATAACGTTTTTTGCGATAAATGGTAAAATGCAGTTTTGAACAGCGAACGACAATGACGGATGCGGTGCAGTAGCCGAGGCGCTGCGAACGCGCAGCTGCGTAGTTTTGCCGAGTTGCTGCATGTGCAGCTGAGTAGTTTGCTGAGTTCCTGCGCATGCGCAGCTGCGTAGTTTGCTGTTGCTGTTGCGCTGCGCATAGTTTTAGAGCTGCTGGCTTTCAAGACTGTGCAGGCCTTTCATTTTGGTATCGTTTTGCGATATATAAATGGTAAAATGCAGTTTTGAATGGCGAACACATACGGATGTGCAGCTGCGTAGTTTAAAGTCGGTGCTGCGCGCATGCGCAGCTGTGTAGTTTTAGCCTGAGTTGCGCATGCACAGCTGCGTTCAGGACCGCCAGGCCAATCATTTTTGGTGTGGTTTTGCGCATATAGATGGTAAAATGCAGTTTTGAAAGGCGAACTGATACGCGATGCGCAGGTGAGCAGTTTTAGCCGGGTTGCAGCGCAATGCGCGGAGCTGAGTAGTTTTAGCTGAGTTTGCTGAGTTCCTGCGATGCCAGCGCGCACAGTTTGGTGTTCAGGACTGCGCAGACATTTCAGGCCTTTTTTTGGTGTCGTTTTGCGACATATAAATGGTAAATGCAGTTTTGAACGTCGCTGTGCACGCAAGCGTGTAGCTGCGTAGTTTTAGACGAGTTGCTGCGCATGCGCAGCTCTGTAGTTTTAGCTGAGTTGCTGCACAACGTTTTGCGCATGAAATGGTAAAATGCAGTTTTGAACGGCGAACGCATATGGATGCACAGGTGCAATTTTAGCCGAGGCACTGTGCTCGTTTTAGCCGTTGCTGCATGCGCAGCTGCGTAGTTTTAGCTGAGTTCCTGCGCATGCGCAGCTGCGTAGTTTTAGCACAGTTGCTGCGCATGCGCAGCTGCGTAGTTTTAGCCGAGCTGCTGCGCATGCGCAGCTGCGTTCAGGACTGTGCAGGCCTTTCATTTTTGGTATCGTTTTGCATATAAATGGTAAAATGCAGTTTTGAACAGTTTAACGACACGGATGCGCAGGTGCAGTTTAGTCGAGGTGCTGCGAACGCGCAGCTGCGTAGTTTTTTTAGCCGAGTTGCTGCACAACGCAGCTGAGTAGTTTTAAGCTGAGTTCCTGCGCATGCGCAGCTGCGGAGTTTGAACAGTTGCCGCGTACGCGCAGGATTGCATTCAGGACTTTGCAGGCCTTTCATTTTTGTATCGTTTTGAGTATAAATGGTGTAAACGCAGTTTTGAAGGCGAACGCATATGCATGTGCAGCTGGTAGTTTTAGCCGAGATGCTGCGATGCGCGCAGCCGTGTAGTTTTAGCCGAGTTGCTGCGCCATAGCCAAGCTGCGTTCAGACCGCGCAGGCCAATCATTTTTGGTGTCGTTTGCGCGACATAGATGGTAAAATGCAGTTTTGAAAGGCGGCTCGACAATGGATGCGCAACTGGTAGTTTTAGCCAGTTACTGCGCACGCGCAGCTGGAGCAGATTTCATTGAGTTCCCGCGCTTGCTGTATTGTGTTCAGGATTTTAAAATTTAAAATGCGTTTTGAACATATAAATGGTAAATGCGCAGTTTTGATTTTGGCAAACACATACGGATGCGCAGCTGCGTGAGTTTTAGACGAGTTGCTGCGCATGTGCAGCTTTGTAGTTTTAGCCGAGTTGCTGCGCAACATTTTGCGCATGAAATGGTAAGTTGCAGTTTTGAACGGGCGCAGCTGCGTTACCGGACCGCGCAGGTTTCATTTTGGTGTCGTTTTGCTGTGAAAATGGTAGCTGCATAGTTTTTGAAAGGTTGCTGCATGTGTAGCTGAGTAGTTTTTAAGGTTGCTGCGCATGCGCGGAGCATGCGTTTCAGTTTTAGGCCTTTCAGTTTTTGTGTCGCGTTTTGCGATAAAAAATGGTAAAATGCAGTTTTTAAACGTCGAAGGATACGGATGCGCAGCTGCGTAGTTTTAGCCGATTTTATTACTGCGCATGCGCAGCTCTGTAGTTTTAGCCGAGGTGCTGCGTATGAGCAGCTGTGCGGTTTAGCCGGTTCCTGCAGTTTTGAACAGCGTTTCAGGACTGCACAGGCATTTCATTTTTTGGTGTGATTTTTTCGTATAAATGGTAAAATACTGTTTTGAACGGTGAATACACGATACACAGCTGCGTAGTTTTAGCCGAGGGCTGCACGCGCAGCTGCGTAGTTTCAGCTGCACAGTTGGCAGGCCTTTCATTTTGGTATCGTTTTTGTATATAAATGGTAAAATGCAGTTTTGAACGGAGAACTTTCATTTTGGTATCGCGCATATAGATGGTAAAATGCAGTTTTGAGCGGACGCATAGAGCCTCCGCATGCAGTTTAGCCGAGCTGCTGCGCGCGCAGCTGCGTAGTTTGACCTGAGTTCCTGCGCATGCACAGCTGCGTTCAGGACGGTTGCTGCAGGCCAATCATTTTTGGTGTCGTTTTGCGCGATATAGATGGTAAATTGCAGTTTTGAATATTAAATGGACACGCATGTGCGCAGGTGAGTAGTTTTAGTCGGGCTGCTGCACGCGCAGCTGCGTAGTTTAGCCGAGTTGCTGCACATACGCAGCTGAGTAGTTTTAGCTGAGTTCCTGCGCATGCGCAGCTGCGTGGTTTTGGCACAGTTGGTGCGCATACGCAGCCGCGTTCAGGACTTCGCGCAGGCATTTCATTTTCATGTCGCTTTCTGTATATAAATGGTAAAATGCTGTTTTGAGCGGCTGAAACGATATGCATACACAGCTGTGTAGTTTTAGCTGATTGCTCTTTGCGTTCATGATGCGCGGGCCTTTCATTTTGGTATCGTTTTGCGGATATAAATGGTAAAATGCAGTTTTTGAGCAGCGAATGCATCGCGATGCACAGCTGCATAGTTTTAGCCGTTGCTGCGAATGCAGGATTTTCGTTCAGGACTGCATCGGCCTTTCATTGTTGGTGTGATTTTCGCATATAAATGGTACAATGCAGTTTTTAAAAAGGCGAAAGCGCACGACATCTGTAGTTTAGCCGGTGGCTTGCATGTGCAGCTGCATAGTTTTAGCCAGTGGTGCGCAGCTCAGCAGAGTTTAAACCTGCGCGGGGCCTTTCATTGTTGGTGTTGTTTTTGTGCATATAAATGGTACAATGCAGTTTTGAAAGCGTTTTAATGCATACGGATACGCAGCTGTAGTTTTCGCCGGTGCTGCGCATGGCGCAGCTGCGGCAGTTTTAGCCGAGTTGCTGCGCATGCGCAGCTGAGTGTTTTAGCCGAGCTGCTGCGCGCAGGCCGCAGCTGCATAGTTTTATCCGAGTTCTGTGCATGCGCGGCCGCGGGGTTTGACCTGAGTTCCTGCGCATGCGCAGCTGCGTTCACGAGGACTGCGCAGGCCTTTCATTTTGGTGTCGTTTTGCACATATAAATGGTAAAATGCAGTTTTGAACGATCAATCACATTAATGCGCCAGTTTAGCTGAGGTGCTGCATTTTAGACGAGTTTTAGCTGAGTTCCTGCGACGCGCAGCTCTGTAGTTTTACCTGAGTTGCTGCACAACGCCTTTGCGTTGAAACTCCGCGGTGCTTTCATTTTTGGTGTCGTTTTGCGACGCACAGGTAAAATACGGTCGGAAGGCAACCGCGACGCATGCGAGCTGCGTGTTTGAGCCGAATTGTTGCGCATGCGCAGCCGCTTAGTTTTAACACAGTTGCTGCACATGCACAGCTGCGTTCAGAACTAGCCAGGCCTTTCATTTTTGGTGTCGTTTGCGCATATAGATGGTAAAATGCAGTTTGAAGGCAAAAGTTGCGCGGATGCGCAGCTGAGTAGTTTAGGATGAGATACTGCATTTTTGCAGCTCTGTAGTTTTAGCCGACTTGCTGTATAACGTTTTGAACATAAAATGATAAAATGCAGTTTTGAACAGCGAACCCACACGGATGCGCGGGTGCAGTTTTAGCCGAGCGCCGCGAATGCAGCTGCATGGTTTTAGCCCGAGTTGCTGCACATGTGCAGCTGAGAAGTTTTAGCTGAGTTCCCGCGCATGCGCCGCGTAGTTTTTCCACATTTGCCGCATTATTAGCGCGGCGCGTTCACGACTCGCCCAGGCCTTTCATTTTGGTGTCGTTTTTATATTTTAAATGGTAAAATGCAGTTTTGAAGGAAAACGATATGCATGCGCGCAGCTGAGTAGTTTTAGCCTGAATTGTTGCTTGTGCGAGTCGCGCAGTTTTAACACAGTTGCTGCACATGCGCGCAGCTGTGTTCAGAACTGCACAGGCCTTTCATTTTGGTGTCGTTTTTGCGCATATAGATGGTAAAATGCAGTTTTGAAAGGCGAAAGCATATGGACGCGCAGCTCTGTAGTTATAGACGACTTGCTGTATAACGTTTTGCGCTTTAAAATGGTAAAATGCAGTTTTGAACAGCGAACGACACGGATGCGAGGTGCAGTTTTAACCGGCGCCCGCGAATGCGCAGCCGCGTGGTTTTAGCCGGGTTGCACGCACATGTGCAGCTGAGTAGTTTTAGCTGAGTTCCTGCGCATGCGCGGCTTGCGTAGTTTTAGCACAGTTGCTGCGATAACGCGAGCTGCGTTCACGACCGCGCAGGCCTTTCATTTTGGTGTCGTTTTCTATGATATAAATGGTAAAATGCAATTTTGAAGGCAAGCGACATGCATCCGCAGCTGAGTAGTTTTAGCCGAATTGTTGGCATGCGCAGCTCGTGGAGTTTTAACACAGTTGCTGCGCATGCGCAGCTGCGTTCAGAACCGCGCAGGCCTTTCATTTTGGTGTCGTTTTGCATATATAAATGGTAAAATGCAGTTTTTGAACAAGCGAATGCATACGCGTGTGCAGCTGTGTAGTTTTAGTCGAGGTGCTGCACATGCGCCTGCGTAGTTTAACCCGAGTTGCTGCACATACGAGCTGAGTAGTTTTAGCTGAGTTCCTGCACATGCGCGGCTGCGTGGTTTACCACAGTTGCTGCGTTTATGCAGCTGCGTTCCGACCGCGCAGGCCTTTCATTTTGGTGTCGTTTTGCGTATATAAATGGTAAAATGCAGTTTTGAAAGGGAAACCCCATGCATGCGCTGGCTGGTGGTTTTAGCGAATTGTTGCGCATGCGCGGCTGCGTAGTTTTAACACAGTTGCTGCACATGCGCAACCGCGCGGGCGTTCAGAATTTTTGGCGGGATTTTTGATTAGATGGTGTCGTTTTTTGAATATAGATGGTAAAATGCAGTTTTGAAAGGCGAAAGCATATGGATGCGCAGCTGGTAGTTTTAGGCGGTTACTGCGACGCGCAGCTCTGTGAGATCAGGACCGCGACTTGCTGTATGGTGTCGTTTTGCGCATAAAATGGTAAAATGCAGTTTTGAAAGGCGAAGACATAACGGACGCGCAGGGTGCAGTTTTAGCCGTTGCCGAATGCGCGCAGGCATTCGTGGTTTAGCCAAGTTGCTGCACATGTGCAGCTGGTAGTTTTAGCTGAGTTCCTGCGCATGCGCGCGGGCGTAGACCCCAATAACAGTTGCTGCGTATCGCCCGGCTGCGTTCTGACTTCGCAGGCCTTTCATTTTTGGTGTCGTTTTGCGCTATATAAATGGTAAAATGCAATTTTGAACGGCAAGCGCGCATGCATGCGCAGCTGGTGGTTTTAGCGAATTGAGGGCGCAGCGCGTGTCGCGCAGCTGGTTGCTGCCATGACCTGCGCAGAAGGCCTGGGCCTTTCATTTTGGTGTCGTTTTGCGCGGATATAAATGGTAAAAATGCAGTTTGAAACGGCGAATGCATACGCATGCGCAGCTGAGTAGTTTTAGGCGAATTACTGCGCATGCGCGCAGCTCTGGAGTTCCCGGCCTTCATTGTTGTATAACGATTTTGCGCGCCAAAATGGTACAATGCAGTTTTCGAACAATGAACACACGGATGCGCGGGTGCAGTTTTAGCCGAGTGGCTGTGGATGCGCAGCTGCGCAGTTTTAACCCGGTGCTGCGCATGTGCAGCAGAGTAGCTGAGGCCTGCGCAGGCCTTTCATTGTTGGTGTTGTTTTGTGCATATAAATGCTACAATAGTTTTAAAACGCCGAGCGACACGCACGCGCAGCTGCAGTTTTGGACTGTGGAGGCCTTTCATAGTTTTTTGTCGTTTGCGCGCATATAAATGTTTAAAATGCATCATTTTGAGCGTTTTGCGTACGCAGATGGTGGCAGTTTTATCGAAGTTCCAGCATGCGCAGCTGTGTAGTTTTACCTGAGTTGCTGCGCATGCGCAGCTGCGTTCAGGACCGTGCAGACCTTTCATTTTTGCGTCGCTGGTAGTTATAAATGGTAAATGCAGTTTTTTGAAATGTGCGAACGATGCAGTTGTAGTTTTGCGCGCGCGTTCAGGCTGCATAGTTTTATGTCGTTTGCTGCACATAAACGGAGCTGAGTAGTTTTAGCTGAGTTCCCTGCGCATGCGCAGCTGCGTTTTTACCACAGTTGCTGGTGCGGGCAGCTGCGTTCACGACTGCGCAGCCTTTCATTTTTGGTGTCGTTTTGCTGGATATAAATGGTAAAATGCAGTTTTGAGCGACGAACGCATATGCATGCGCAGCTGAGTAGTTTTAGCCGAATTGTTGCGCATGCGCCAGTTGCGCGAGTTTTAACACAGTTGCTGTTGACGCGATTTTGGCGTTCAGAAATGCAGGATTTTCATTTTTTGAACGTCTTTTGCGATATAGATGGTAAAATGCAGTTTTGAAAGGCAAAAGCATGGATGCGCAGCTGAGTAGTTTTAGGCGAGTTACTGCGCATGCTTTCAGTTCTGCAGTTTTAGCCGACTTGTTGTATAACGTTTTTTGCGCGATAAATGGTAAAATGCAGTTTTGAACAGTTTAACGTGCTGCGGATGCGCAGGTGCAGTTTTAGCCGGTTGCTGCGAATGCGCAGCTGCGTAGTTTTAGCCGAGTTGCTGCGCATGTGCAGCTGAGTAGTTTTAGCTGAGTTCCTGCGCATGCGCAGCTGCGTAGTTTTGTGCACAGTTCCTGCGCGACGCGGCTGGCGTTCTGAGTTGCGCACCTTTCATTTTTGGTGTCGGTTTTGCCGATAAAATGGTAAATGCAATTTTAAACGGCCGAACGATGCGGATGCGCAGCTGGCTGAAGTTTTATGCGCCGAAGTGAGTTCTGCGCATGCGCAGCTGCTTTATTACCACAGTTGCTGCGCATGCAGCTGCGTTCAGAACTTCGCGCAGGCCTTTCATTTTTGGTGTCGTTTTGCGATATAGATGGTAAATTGCAGTTTTGTCGTTTTTTGTATATGGATGCGCGGTAAAGTACCGTTTTGAAGGGCAAACGTTGCGCATGCGCAGCTGCGTAGTTTTAACACAGTTGCTGCACATGCACAGCTGCGTTCAGAACTGCGCAGGCCTTTCATTTTTGGTGTCGTTTGCGCATATAGATGGTAAATGCAGTTTTGAAAGGCAAACGCATATGCATGCGCAGCTGGTAGTTTTAGGCGAGATATTGCATATGCGCAGCTGCGTGGTTTTAACACAGTTGCTGCATAACGCACAGCTGCGTTCAGAACTGGCAGGCCTTTCATTTTGGTGTCGTTGCGCATAGATGGAAAAATGCAGTTTTAGCCGGTTCCTGCGATGCGCAGCTGCGTAGTTTGACCCGAGATTCCTGCTCACATGTAGTTTTAGCCGACAGTTTTAACGTTTTGCGCATAAAATGGTAAAATGCAGTTTTTGAATGCGAACGTTTAACGGATTGCTGCGTTGCAGGCGCTGCGGATATGCAGCTGCGTAGTTTTACAGTTGCTGCACATGTGCAGCTGGTAAATGCTGAGTTCCTGCACATGCGCGGCTTTGGTTTTAGCCAGTTGCTGCGTGTCGCGGATGCGCAACAGTTGTTGCTGGCGTTTTGCGCATAAAATGATAAAATGCAGTTTTAAACGCCGAGCGATACGGATGCGCAGCTGCGTAGTTTTAGCCCGAGTTATTGCGCATGTGCAGCTGCGCGAGGTGCTGCGCGTAATGCAGCTGTGTAGTTTTAGCCGGTTCCTGCGCATGCACAGCTCTGTTCAGGACTGCGCAGGCATTTCATTTTGGTGTCGTTTTTGTATATAAATGGTAAAATACTGTTTTGAGCGGCAAATGCATATGCATACACAGCTGCGTAGTTTTAGCGAGGGGCTGCGCATGCGCAGCTGCGTTCAGTACTGTTCAGGCCTTTAATTTTTTGGTATCGTTTTGCGTATATAAATGGTAAAATGCAGTTTTTTGCGCAAAATAAATGGTAGAATGCAGTTTGAATGGCGTCGCATGCAGTGCTGTTTTAGCCGGTGCTGCGCGTGGTAAACGCATGGTTTTAGCGGTTGCTCGCATGCGCAGCTGGTGGTTTTAGCCGAGCTGCTGCGCGCAGCTGCCCAGTTATCTGAGTTCCTGCGCATGCGCGAACGCGTTTCCGCGACTCGCGGGCCTTTCATTTTGGTGTCGTTTTGCGCATATAAATGGTAAAATGCAGTTTGAACATCGAACACATCATAGCGTAGCTGCGTAGTTTTAAACAGTTACTGCGCATCACGCAGCTCTGTAGTTTAGCTGAGTTGCTGCGCGTTTGCGCATAAAATGGTAAAAATGCAGTTTTGAGCGTGACATATGGATGCACAGGTGCAATTTTAGCGAGGCACTGCGGTCGTGGCTGCGTGGTTTGAGCCGAGTTGCTGCACATGCGCGGCTGCGTGGTTTGCTGCAGTTGCTGCATGCTTGGCTGCGTAGTTTCGCACAGTTGCTGCACATTGCGCGGCTGCGTGGTTTACCCGAGCTGCTGCGCATGCGCAGCTGCGTTCAGGACTGTGCAGGCCTTTCATTTTTGGTGTCGTTTTGCATATATAAATGGTAAAATGCAGTTTTGAACAGCGAATGCATACGCGTAATGCAGCTGTGTCGTTTTAGTCGAGGGTGCTGCACATGCGCGGCTGCGTGGTTTAGCCGAGTTGCTGCACACGCAGCTGGTAGTTTTAGCTGAGTTCCTGCGCATGCGCAGCTGCGTGGATTTTACCACAGTTGCTGCGTATCGCGGCTGCGTTTCGACTGCGCGCAGGCCTTTCATTTTTGGTGTCGTTTTGCGTATATAAATGGTAAAATGCAGTTTTGAAGGAAACCGCATATGCATGCGCCCAGCTGAGTAGTTTTAGCCCGGGTTGTTGCGCATGCGCAGCTGCGTGGTTTTAACACAGTTGCTGCACATGCGCGGCTGCGTTTCAGAACTGCGCGGGATTTTCATTTTGGTGTTGTTTTGCGCATATAGATGGTAAAATGCAGTTTTGAAAGGCGAAAGCATATGGATGCGCAGCTGAGTAGTTTTAGACGAGTTACTGCGCATGCGCAGCTCTGTAGTTATAGCCGACTTGCTGTATAACATTTTGCGCATAAAATGGTAAAATGCAGTTTTGAACAGCGAGCGATCAACGGATCGCGCAGGTGCAGTTTTAGCCGAGGCGCTGCGAATGCGCAGCTGCGTAGTTTTAGCCAAGTTGCTGCACATGTGCAGCTGAGTAGTTTTAGCTGAGTTCCTGCGCATGCGCAGCTGCGTAGTTTTACCACAGTTGCTGCGTTATCGCGAGCTGCGTTCGATCGCGCAGGCCTTTCATTTTTGGTGTGCCTTTGCATTATAAATGGTAAAAACGCATTTTGAAGGCAAGCATATGCATGCGCAGCTGAGTAGTTTTAGCCGAATTGTTGCGCATGCGCGCAGCTTCTTGGATTTTAACACAGTTGCTGCGCATGACGCAGCTGCGTTCCAGAACCGCGCAGGCCTTTCATTTTGGTGTTGTTTTGCGATATAGATGGTAAAATGCAGTTTTGAAAGGCGAAAAGGATAATGGATCACGCAGCTGAGTAGTTTTAGGCGAATTACTGCGCATGCGCAGCTCTGTAGTTTTAGCCGACTTGCTGTATAACGTTTTGCGCGCCAAAATGGTAAAATGCAGTTTTGAACAGCGAACGACACGGATGCGCAGGTGCAGTTTTAGCGGCGCTGCGAACGCGCAGCTGCGTGGTTTTAGCCGAGTTGCTGCACATGTGCAGCTGGTGTTTTAGCTGAGTTCCTGCGCATGCGCGAGCTGCGTGGGTTTTAGCACAGTTGCTGTGCATGCGCCAGCTGCATAGTTTAGCCGGGCTGCTGCTGCGCGCAGCTGCATTCGGACTCCTGGAGGCCTTCATTTTTGGTATCGTTTTGCGTTATATAGATGGTAAAATGCAGTTTTGAACAGCGAAGCATACGCGTACGCGCAGCTGCGTAGTTTTAGCTGAGTTCCCGCGCATGCGCCGCTATTTTTAGCACAACCCGGTTGCTGCGCATGCCTGGTTTTAGCGTTCAGGACTCAGGCGCCAGGCCAATCATTTTTGGTGTCGTTTTGCGCATATAGATGGTAAAATGCAGTTTTGAAAAGCGAAGCACACGCATGTGCAGGTGGTGTTTTTTCGAGGTGCTGCTGCATGCGCAGCTGCATAGTTTTTACCGAGTTGCTGCAACGCACGCAGCTGAGTAGTTTTAGCTGAGTTCCTGCGCATGCGCGGCTAGTTTTTTACAGCGCCGGTTGGTGATAATGCGCAGCTGCGTTCAGGACTCGCGCAGGCATTTCATTTTCATGTCGTTTTCTGTATATAAACGGTAAAATGCTGTTTTGAGCGGGAATGCATACGCATGCAGCTGCGTAGTTTAGCTGAGGGGTTTTAACACAGTTGCGCACGCGCAGCTGCGTTTCGAACCGCCAGGATTTTCATTTTGGTGTCGTTTTGCGATATAAATGGTAAAATGCAGTTTTGAACATCGAACACATGCGGACGCGTAGCTGCGTAGTTTTAAACGAGTTACTGCGCGCGCAGCTCTCCTGAAGTTTTAGCTGAGTTGCTGCATAACGTTTTGCGCGATAAAATGGTAAAATGTAGTTTTGAACGGCGAACGATATGGATGCACAGGTGCAGTTTTAGGCGAAGGCACTGCAGATGTGTAGCTGAGTTGCGTGGTTTGAGCCGAGTTGCTGCACATGCACAGCTGCGTCTGCGAATCGCGCAGGTTTTATTTTGAGTTCCTGCGCATGCACAAACGCGTTTTGAGAAAGGCAACGATTGCTGCATGAGTAGTTTTAGCGTGAGTTTTAGCCGAGCTTTAACACGTTGCATGCGCGCGCAGCTGCGTTCAGGACTGTGCAGGCCTTTCATTTTTGGTATCGTTTGCATATATAAATGGTAAAATGCAGTTTTGAACAGCGAATGCACGCATGTGCAGCTGTGTCGTTTTAGTCGAGGTGCTGCATGCGCAGCTGCGTGGTTTTAGCGAGTTGCTGCAATACACGCAGCTGGTAGTTTTAGCTGAGTTCCTGCGCACGCGCAGCTGCGTGGGTTTTACCACAGTTGCTGCGTATCGCGCAGCTGCATTCACGACCGCGCAGGCCTTTCATTTTGGTGTCGTTTTGCGTATATAAATGGTAAAATGCAGTTTGAAAGGAAACGACATGCATGCGCAGCTGAGTAGTTTTAGCCGAATTGCCGCGCATGCGCGCTGCGAGTTTTAACACAGTTGCTGCATGCGCAGCTGCGTTCAGAAGTGCGCAGGATTTTCATTTTTGGTGTCGTTTTCATATATAGATGGTAAAATGCAGTTTTGAAAGCGGCTTACATCGGATGCGCAGCTGAGTAGTTTTAGACGAGTTACTGCTTGTCGCGAGTTTCTGCAGTTATATAGCCGACTTGCTGTATAACATTTTTATGCATAAAATGGTAAAATGCAGTTTGAACAGCGAACGATACGGATGCGCAGGTGCAGATTTAGCCGAGAAGGCAGAAACGCCCAGCTGCGTAGTTTTAGCTGTTGCTGCACATGTGCAGCTGAGTAGTTTTAGCTGAGTTCCTGCGCATCGCGCAGCCGCGTAGTTTTACCACAGTTGCTGCGTACACGCAGCTGCGTTCCACGACCGCGCAGGCCTTTCATTTTGGTGTCGTTTTGCGATATAAATGGTAAAATGCAATTTTGAAGGGCAAAACGCATATGCACGCGCAGCTGAGTAGTTTTATCGAATTGTTGCGCATGCGCAACGCGAAGTTTTAACACAGTTGCGCGCACGCGCAGCTGCTTTCAGAACCGCGCAGGCCTTTCATTTTTTGTGTCGTTTTGCGACATAGATGGTAAAACGCAGTTTTGAAAGGCGAAAGGATACGGATACGCAGCTGAGTAGTTTTAGGCGAATTACCGCATGCGCAGCTCTGCCAGTTTTTAGCCCGACTTGCTGTATAACGTTTTGCGACAAAATGGTAAAATGCAGTTTTGAACGTTTAACGTCACGGATGCGCCAGGTGCAGTTTTAATGAGAAGGCTGCGATCGCGAGTCTGCGTAGTTTTAACCGGAGTTGCACATGTGCAGCCTGCGTGGTTTTAGCTGAGTTCCTGCGCATGCGCGAGCGTAGTTTCAGCACGGTTGCTGTGCATGCGCTGCTTTGCATAGTTTTTAGCCGAGCTGCTGCGCGCGCAGCTGCATTCGGGACTGTGGAGGCCTTTCATTTTTGCATCGTTTTGCGTATATAGATGGTAAAATGCAGTTTTGAGCCAGTGAACGCATACGCGTAATGCAGCCGCGTAGTTTTAGCCGAGAAGCTCGCCGCGATGCGCAGCTGTGTAGTTTTAGCTGAGTTGCTGCGATGTACAGCGCTGCGTTCAGGACCGCGAGGCCAATCATTTTTGGTGTCGTTTTGCGCATATAGATGGTAAAATGCAGTTTTGAAAGGCGAAGACATACGCATGCGCAGGTGAGTAGATTTAGCCGGGCTGCTGCGCATGCGCAGCTGCATAGTTTTAGCCGAGTTGCTGCACATACGCAGCTGAGTAGTTTTAGCTGAGTTCCTGCGCATGCGCGCGTGGTTAGTGGTTGGTGCGCATGCGCAGCTGCGTTCAGGACTGCGCAGGCATTTCATTTTTCATGTCGTTTTCTGTATATAAATGGTAAAATGCTGTTTTGAACGGCGAATGCATACGCATACACAGCTGCGTAGTTTTAGCTGAGGGGCTGCGCATGCCCAGCTGCGTTCACGACTGCGCAGGCCTTCATTTTGGTATCGTTTTGCGGATATAAATGGTAAAATGCAGTTTTGAACGACGAATGCATACGCATGCACAGCTGCATAGTTTTAGCCGTTGCTGCGCATGCGCAGTTGCGTTCAGGACTGCATCGGCCTTTCATTGTTGGTGTGATTTTACGCATGTAAATGGTACAATGCAGTTTTAAAAGGCGAACACACACGCATGCGCATCTGCAGTTTTAGCGGTGGCTGTGCATGCGCAGCTGCATAGTTTTAGCCGAGGTGCTGCGCATGCGCAGCAGAGTTTAGGCCTGCGCAGGCCTTTCATTGTTGGTGTCGTTTTGTGCATATAAATGGTACAATGCAGTTTTAAAACGCGAACGCATACGCATGCGCAGCTGCGGCCGCAGGTGCTGCGCATGCGCGTGCCGCATAATTTAGCCGAGTTGCTGCGCATTGCGCAGCTGCTGAATTTTGCCGAGCTGCTGCGCCGTGCAGCTGCATAGTTTTTATCCGAAGTTCCTGTGCATGCGCGGCTATTGTAGTTTTACCTGAGTTCCTGCGCATGCGCAGCTGCGTTCAGGACTGTGCAGACCTTTCATTTTTGGTGTTGTTTTGCACATATAAATGGTAAAATGCAATTTTGAAAGGCGAACGCATACGCATGCGCAGCTGCATAGTTTTAGCTGAGGTGCTGCACATGCGCAGCTGAGTAGTTTTAGCTGAGTTCCTGCGCATACGCAGCTGCGTAGTTTTACCACAGTTGCTGCGTATAGGCAGCTGCGTTCACGACTCTGCAGTCCTTTCATTTTTGGTGTCGTTTTGCGCATATAAATGGTAAAATGCAGTTTTGAAAGGCAAACGCATATGCATGCGCAGCTGGTAGTTTTAGCGAATTATTGCTATGCGCGCAGCTGCGAGTTTTAACACAGTTGCTGCACATGCGCAGCTGCGTTCAGAACTGCGCAGGCCTTTCATTTTTGGTGTCGTTTGCGCATATAGATGGTAAAATGCAGTTTTGAAAGGCAAAAGCATACGGATGCGCAGCTGAGTAGTTTTAGGCGAGATACTGCAGCGCGCAGCTCTGTAGTTTAAGCCGACTTGCTGTATAACGTTTTGCGCATAAAATGGTAAAATGCAGTTTTGAACAGCGAACGCATACGGATGCGCAGGTGCAGTTTTAGCCGAGGCGCTGCGAATGTGCAGCTGCGTAGTTTTAGCCGAGTTGCTGCACATGTGCAGCTGAGTAGTTTTAGCTGAGTTCCTGCACATGCGCAGCTGCGTAGTTTTAGCACAGTTGCTGCGCATGCGCAGCTGCGTAGTTTTAACACAGTTGTTGCTGACGTTTTGCGCATAAAATGGTAAAATGCAGTTTTAAACATCGAACGCATAACCGGATGCGCGGCTGCGTAATTTAGCCCGAGTTATTGCGCATGTGCAGCTGCATAATTTTAGCCGAGGTGCTGCGCATGTGCAGCTGTGTAGTTTTAGCCGAGTTCCTGCGCATGCACAGCTGTGTTCAGGACTGCGCAGGCATTTCATTTTTGGTGTCGTTTTTTGTATATAAATGGTAAAATACTGTTTTGAACGGCAAATGCATATGCATACACAGCTGCGTAGTTTTAGCCGAGGGGCTGCGCATGCGCAGCTGCGTTCAGTACTGTTCAGGCCTTTAATTTTTGGTATCGTTTTGCGTATATAAATGGTAAAATGCAGTTTTGAATGGAGAACGCATATGCATGCGCAAGTGCTGTTTTAGCCGAGGTGCTGCGCATGCGCAGCAGCATAGTTTTAGCCGAGTTGCTCCGCATGCGCAGCTGGTGGTAGTTTTAGCGAGCTGCTGCATGCGCGGCTGCATAGTTTTATCTGAGTTCCTGTGCATGCGCGGCTGCGTGGTTGACCTGAGTTCCTGCGCATGCGCGCTGCGTTCCGACTGCGCCAGGCCTTTCATTTTTTGTGTCGTTTTGCGCATATAAATGGTAAAATGCAGTTTTGAACGTCGAACACATACGCAAGCGTAGCTGCGTAGTTTTAGACGAGTTACTGCGCATGCGCAGCTCTGTAGTTTTAGCTGAGTTGCTGCACAACGTTTTGCGCATAAAATGGTAAAATGCAGTTTTGAACGGCGAACGCATATGGATGCGCAGGTGCAATTTTAGCCGAGGCGCTGCGAATGCGCAGCTGCGTAGTTTGAGCCGAGTTGCTGCACATGCGCAGCTGCGTAGTTTTAGCTGAGTTCCTGCGCATGCACAGCTGCGTAGTTTTAGCACAGTTGCTGCACATGCGCAGCTGCGTAGTTTTAGCCGAGCTGCTGCGCATGCGCAGCTGCGTTCAGGACTGTGCAGGCCTTTCATTTTTGGTATCGTTTTGCATATATAAATGGTAAATGCAGTTTTGAACAGCGAATGCATACGCATGTGCAGCTGTGTAGTTTTAGCCGAGGTGCTGCACATGCGCAGCTGCGTAGTTTTAGCCGAGTTGCTGCACATACGCAGCTGAGTAGTTTTAGCTGAGTTCCTGCGCATGCGCAGCTGCGTAGTTTTAGCACAGCTGCTGTGCATGCGCAGCTGCGTTTCAGAACGCGCAGGCCTTTCATTTTTGGTGTCGTTTTGCGATATAGATGGTAAAATGCAGTTTTGAAGGCGGCATACCGGATAGGGAAAGACGATATACGCAGCTGAGTTTTAGCCGAGTGGCTGTGCATGCGCAGCTGCGCAGTTTTAAGACAGTTGCTGAAGCGCGCGCAGCGCGCGTTCGCGAACCGCGCCAGGATTTTCATTTTTGGTATCGTTTTGCGGATATAGATTGTAAAATGCAGTTTTGAACGTTTAAATGCATACGGATGCACAGCTGCATAGTTTTAGCCGTTGCTCGCGCGATGCGCGTTCAGGTTCAGGACTCCGGCCTTTCTTTTTGGTGTCATTTTCGATAAAATGGTACAATGCAGTTTTAAAAGGCGAACACATACGCGATAATCTGGTTTTAAATGGCTGTTGCGCAACATATTTTAGCCGAGGTGCTGCTTATCGCGCAGCAGAGTTTAACGCCCGCGCAGGCCTTTCATTGTTGGTGTCGTTTGTGCATATAAATACAATACGGTTTGCACGCGCCGGTGCTGCGCATGCGAACTGGCGCCTGAGTTGCTGCACATGCGCGCGCCCGGATTTTTAGCTGTGAGTTGCTGCACATCCGGTTTCTGGCAGCTGCTGTTAGTTTTAGGTGCTGTGAGCAGACCTTTCATTTTTGGTGTTTTGCGCATATAAATGGTTCCCATTTTACGCGCAGCGCGCGTAGTTTTACCTGAGTTCCTGCGCATACGCAGCTGCGTTCCAGGACTGCGTTCACGCAGGCCTTTCATTTTGGTGTCGTTTTGATATAAATGGTAAAATGCAATTTTGAAAGGCAAACGATATGCATGCGCAGCTGAGTAGTCTTAGCCGAATTGTTAGCTGAGCATGCGCGATTAGTGCTTAGTTTTTAACACAGTTGCTGCGCATGCGCAGCTGCGTTCAGAACTGCGCAGGCCTTTCATTTTGGTGTCGTTTTGCGCGATATAGATGGTAAAATGCAGTTTTGAAAGGCGAAAAGGATTACGGCGCACGCAGCTAGTAGTTTTAGACGAGTTACTGCGCATGCGCAGCTCTGTAGTTTTAGCCGACTTGCTGTATAACGTTTTGCGCGATAAAATGGTAAATGCAGTTTTGAACAGCGAACGACACGGATGCGCGCAGGTGCAGTTTTAGCGAGGCGCTGCGAATGCGCAGCTGCGTAGTTTTAGCCGAGTTGCTGCACATGTACAGCTGAACGTTTTTAAAATGGTGAGTTCCCGCACACGGCGCGCCGGTGCAGTTTTTGCTGAGTTGCCGCGCATGCGCGCGCTGCAGCCGACAGTGCAGGTTTTACCAACAGTTGTTTTGCACGTATATAAATGGTAAAATGCAGTTTTGAATGGCGACATCACGGATGTGCAGCTGTGTAGTTGCAGCCGTTTGCGACTGTGGAGCTGCTAATTTCATTTTTGGTATCGTTTTGCAGCTGTATAGATGGTAAAATGCAGTTTTGAACGGCGAAGGACGGATGCAGGCATTTAGTTTTAGCCGTCGTTTTTGTATATAAATGGTAAAATACTGTTTTGAACAGCAAGCGACACGCATATGCAGCTGCGTAGTTTTAGCCGAGGGGCTGCGCTGTCGCAGGCTGCGTTCAGGACCGCGCAGGACTTTAATTTTGTGTCGCTTTGCGTATATAAATAGTAAAATGCAGTTTGAATGGAGAACGTCACACAAGTGCTGTTTTAAGGTGAGGATTTGCGCATATAAGCAGTTTAGTTTTGAATGGCGCGCGCAGCCGCATGCTGTTTTAGCCGAGGTGCTGGTCGCGCACATGCGCAGCTGAGTAGTTTTAGCTGAGTTCCTGCGCGATGCGCAGCTGCGTAGTTTTATCTGAGTTTCCTGCGCATACGCAGACCTGCGTTCCTGCGCGACCGCGCAGGCCTTTCATTTTTGGTGTCGTTTTGCGATATAAATGGTAAAATGCAGTTTTGAACGTCGAACACATGCATGCCGTAGCTGCGTAGTTTTAAACGAGTTACGCGCACGCGCAGCTCTGTAGTTTTAGCCGAGTTGCTGCACAACGTTTTTCGCGATAAAATGGTAAAATGCAGTTTGAACGGCGAACGATATGGATGCGCAGGTGCAATTTTAGCCCGGCGCTGCGCGAATGCGCAGCTGCGTAGTTTTAGCCCGATGTGAGCGAAAAGTGCTCTATTTTGTAAGACTCTGACTGAATATGCTATTCTAAAGACTGAGTCGGAAACAGAAATGGCGAACCAATAGGTGAGATTTTATTTACAAAGAAAAACAAAAGTAGAGACAAAACTAAATATGAGCACCAAAATAAAAACTAACCCAGGTCTGGGCACTAACTCACTTTTCAAGCCCTGACTATTGATTAGGAGTGGCTAATCCACACCCTAATAATAAAGAAGAACTGTACACACAAACATAATGCAATTAAATCCCATAAAGATTTACTTTAAGTCCACTGGTACATGCACCTTTTCTTTTCAGTCTTTTAATTGTCCCACTTGGTGCACTTAGTCCAGTAAAGAAAAAAGAAACACAGCATCTCTTTCTTGTTCCTGGGTAATCACGTTGGCTTGCCAGCCACTCCACCAATTGAGTATAGGAATATGTATTCCGGTTGTAGTGCTTGTACTCACAGCTTGTTGTAGCATTGCAGGTAAGTTTATATCCAATTTCAGAGCAGTGTCTTCAGTATTACTGTTCTGTCGCTGCTTGAATTGCGTACACCAAACGCTTATTTTAAACAGCGCACCTCGCTGTATTTACGATTTCATCGTCCTTTGAAGACTGTCCCTTACAGCCTCTGCTCGCTGTATAACCATATCACCATTTAGTTTAGTACTAACAATATTTTCCACTCTTTGGCCCCCACAGGCACGTCCTGCTAGGTTTTTTTTATAACGCTTAAAAACAATCCAACACTCAGGCCTCACTGCCGTACCACCACCGCCACTTGCTACAAAACACTTTTTTACCCAGAATCCCGCCGTTACAGAGCCCCTGAGTTCCAGGAACTAGGGGAATTGTAGTCTTTTAAGCGGCGGCCATTTTAAAACAAACGAAAAGAAAATCTTGTGACCAACAGTACAGTTATCGCTGTTCTTTAAATAGAAATCCCTACTATTTCTATCGGGACTAACACCCGATAACCCTCTATTTATCACATATCCTTTTTCCCCAGCTCAAACCTACTGGTTGGGCGGTTTCATCCTCTTGCTATATACCCTGGACAAACCATCTGCATTTGCATTCTTTAACCCACTTCTATGTTCTATCTTATATTTGTATGGTTGTAATGCCAGGAACCACCTTGTCACTTTTGCATTTTTCTCTTTATTTTCCTTCATCCATTTTAACGGTGAATGGTCCGTCACTAGAGTAAATTCTCTACCGAGCAAATAATACCTTAGTGTTTCTATAGCCCAACGTACTGCCAAACATTCCTTTTCCACCACGGCATACCTTTTCTCTCTAGGTAATAACTTGCGGCTTAAATACATAACCGGGTGTTCTTCTCCGTCCACTATTTGTGACAGCACCGCCCCCACCCCTACTTCCGATGCATCCGTCTGTACAATAAAAGGTTTTGTGAAATCTGGAACTTTTAACACAGGACCACTACACAACAGTTCCTTCACCCGATTAAAAGATTTTTCTGTCTCCCAGTCCACTTTACCTTATTTGGCGCGGACTTAATTAAGTCTGTCAGTGGAGCTGTGATGGATGAAAAGTCCTGTACGAACGACGGTAATATCCAGCTAAGCCTAGAAATGCCCTAACTGTTTTTTTTATTTTGCGGAACTGGCCATTCTTTGATAGCTTCCACCTTGCTAACTTGTGGTTTTACTGTACCCCCACCCACAATATACCCCAAATATTTGGCCTCGGACAAACCAAAAAAACATTTATCTGGATTAGCTGTTTTGTTATAATTAGTAGCTTGTCTCGTTTGCGCCTGTCTCAGATGTTCCTGTACAATGGGGTTACTTTTTCAATACGATCTTGTAATTTTATCACGTAATCAACTACATTTTCCCTTTAGATTTTGCTCTTCCCAGGTTTCTTTTGCAATATCAAGTATACCTCTTGGTTGTCTCCCCATATAAAAGTTCGAATGGTGAAAACCCGTCGACGATTGTGGGACTTCCTTATGGCAAACATGAGATATGGTAGCAATAAATCCCAATCCTCACCGTCATGACTAATTACTTTTCTTAACATCGATTTTAGCATCTTATTAAATCGTTCGACTAATCCGTCCGTTTGTGGATGGTAAATCGAGGTACGAATAGGTTTTATATGCAGCGTGCTACATAATTCTTTCATTAACCGATTAACAAATGGTGTGCCCTGGTCTGTTAATATTTCCTTTGGAATCCCTACCCTTGTAAATACCTGTACCAATTCTTTAGCAATAGTTTTTTGATGCAATATTTCTTAAGGGAATAGCTTCTGGATAACGTGTGGCATAGTCCATAATCACCAGAATATATTCGTGTCCTCGAGCCCGATTGCTCAAGGGGCCCTACAAGATCCATAGCAATCCGTTCAAATGGGATGTCAATTATGGGCATAGACTCTAGGGTGCTCTTAAATGGGGTCGAGGACTTGCCTTCTGGCATTTTGGACAAGATTTGCAAAACTGTTCTCGTCCTTTCGGATCCCTAACCAATAAAATCTTTTGTAAGATGCGCTGAAGTGTCTTCTCCCCAAATGAGCTCTCGAATAAATGGTTGTGTGCTAATCTCAAAACTGAATTCCTAAACTGGTGTGGTACCAGTAATTGTTCTACCGGGTTTTCATTAATAATCGTATTTCTGTAAAAGTAAATCATTTTTACTACAAAGTGTTCCTGTGGATTAATGATTGCATTTTCTACCAGTGTTCCATTTACTGATACCACCTGTCGCTTTACATTGACTAATGTCGGGTCATTTTCTTGTGCCCGAGCAAACTGGTCGCTGTTAGGAGAAAAGGATTCATCCCAGCTACCTGCTTCTTCCTCTGTTTCTATCAATGGTACTGGTGCTCTTGTTTCTGCTAATATGTCGTCTACGGTGCACTGTGTTGCCACCCCTTTCCATTCGTTTTGTACTCTGCGTGACTAATACGTGTGTGACTGGGGCCCTCTCCTTTTCTCTCTCTGGCGCTGCTTTCTAGTTTTTAATATTTTTTCGGTAAAACTTTCCTCAAAAAACACTCTGTATTGGCAAGGGGAACAGTTTTACTACGCTCTGGAGATTCTAGGTCCCTCTCTTGCTTTATTTCGGGACTAACCAATTCCCGTTTAACTGCACCAAGTCTTCAAACCCTGGAAAATCTCTACCAAGTATTACTGGGTGAGGCAACCTGGGGATTACCCCTACTCTCATCTCTTGTTTTACTTCCCACAAGCTACTACAACCTGAGTAGTAGGGTAATATTTTACATCCCCATGGATGCAAGTAACTCCAGTTTTAGATTCTTAGTCAATAGGCAAGGGTCTACAAACTCAGGTGACACTAAGGTAATTGCACTACCTGAATCCACAAGGCGTTAGTTGTGTTCCGTTAACCATTACAGAGACTAAAAAGGATACTTCCCTTGGGGTGAGCTAGCCACAATAATACTTCCACAAAAAATTATCATTAACATTACATTGCATTGGTTCCTCACTCTCAGTGCAATTCTTTGCAATATGTCCTAATTTTTGACATTTGTAACACCTGATATTACTATGGTCAAATCGATACATTCCACTATTTCCCTGGTACCCTCCCAAAGTCATTGTCTCTGTATTGTCCCTTCACAGTCTGTGACCGCTCCTCTACCCTCTTAAAGCCCTCTGCCTTACCCAGTCTTGGGCTGCTGCATTGTTTCCATCCTGGGTTGGTCGAGGGTTGCCGAGCCAAATCTCGGCGGCGAAGTTGTCGTTCCACCAAAAAGCGACAAATTCGTCAATAGAGGGGTCTCCCTGTCCCACCCATTTCCGAAGTGTTGCAGGCAGTGACCATAGATAACGATCCATCACTAGTATCTCTACTATCCGGGATGCAGTGTTGACTTCTGGCTTTAACCACCTGTTGGCCAGATGGATCAAAATCGAACATTTGAGATCGAGGGCCCGTACCACTGCTGTAATTCCACGCGCATGGTATCTCTGGGCTCTCAAGGCTGTTGTGACCCTGCTCGAGCCAGGATCTCTGATTTTAATAGTTGGTAGTTGTCTGCGTCGCTTTGCTTTTAGGTCATAATAGGCTTTCTGTGCCTCGCCTATCAAGAAGGGCGCCAGTATCCCAGCCCACTTGACCTTGGCCCACCCTTCTCTAGCTGCAGTCCTCTCAAACGCCAGGAGGAACGCCTCAATATCATCTCCCTCTGTCATTTTCTGGATCACATGTGTGGATCGAATTGGCACACTGCTGAGTGGCTGTTGGCTCCCCTGAGCCAAGTGCTGCATTATGGCAGTTCGCTCCTGCCGAGCTTCATTCAACTGCTCCTGTATCAGTCGGTTGCTTTCTTGTTGCGTCTGCGCCAACATCTTGAGTACCTCAGCCAAATCCGCCATTTTTTTTTCAGTTACTCAATCTTTATAGCACTGGGAGTCTTGGTGGATATGATGACTTAGCGTTCAGTCAGAAATCCCACTTCTGACACCAAGTGTGAGCGAAAGTGCTCTATTTTGTAAGACTCTGACTGAATATGCTATTCTAAAGACTGAGTCGGAAACAGAAATGGCGAACCAATAGGTGAGATTTTATTTACAAAGAAAACAAAAGTAGAGACAAAACTAAATATGAGCACCAAAATAAAAACTAACCCAGGTCTGGGCACTAACTCACTTTTCAAGCCCTGACTATTGATTAGGGAGTGGCTAATCCACACCCTAATAATAAAGAAGAACTGTACACACAAACATAATGCAATTAAATCCCATAAAGATTTACTTTAAGTCCACTGGTACATGCACCTTTTCTTTTCAGTCTTTTAATTGTCCACACTTGGTGCACTTAGTCCAGTAAAGAAAAAAAGAAACACAGCATCTCTTTCTTGTTCCTGGGTAATCACGTTGGCTTGCCAGCCACTCCACCAATTGAGTATAGGAATATGTATTCCGGTTGTAGTGCTTGTACTCACAGCTTGTTGTGGCGTTGCAGGTAAGTTTATATCCATTTTCAGAGCAGTGTCTTCAGTATTACTGTTC